>QZGG01003190.1:15000-26591 GCA_006409495.1 Sedum album
GTCGATATGGTTCAAATATTTATATTGGATGGTTCTAGAACTATAGTTAGCAAATCGATGGATCATACTAGATAATGACAATGATAATATGGTTTTTGTAATATGGTTCATGAACCAGTTAGTGATAATTTATGAACCATACAAGCATTTTGCATATTATATCAAACCATTCAATGATCGTCAACCACTATTGGATTATGAATCAGAAACTCAGTATTTCTTTGCATTGTTTATTCAACAAAACATCAATTAAGAGTAATAGTATCAAATGATCCTAAAATACACGAATTTTTCCGTATGTAGCGTAAGACATCAATGCCAGTCTTCTATTCTAATAGATTTTCAGCTCATCGTGGCTCCAAGTCAGTATTCGCACAATGTATAAGTTCCTTAGCTTATCTACCACTATTTTCTAAACCTGCAAAAAAGCATTCAACATGGTATTATATGTTCCAGCCAAATACAAAATAGTCTGCGAGTATGGTTCAATAAATTGATAAACATGGTTCATGAACCATAATCCACAATTATTTGGACCATACTAATCGAGTATGGTTCAACAAATTGTTAAGCATGGTTCATGAACCATGTATATATATTTTTTGAACCTTACAGTATATTCATGTTTAACAAACTGTATCAACCGGATCGCTGCTGATGTTTTATAATTGAAAGTCGATTCGCAATGTCAGACATCAAATGTCGCACAAAACGAAACCCTAACTAAATCGCAACAGTTTAAATGAAACCCTAGTATAATAGACATACGAAACCCTAAGATAACTTACAAGTCAAGCGGAGACATGTGCGTGACGGATGATAACAATCGACGCGGATGATTACAACAGATGCGAGTGGCAGACACGGCTGAATTCGTTTCTTCGTTTGATTTTCAGAGGTTGTTTCACAATTTCAAAATACCCTAATTTTTGGAGTGAATTATGGTTTGTGAAACAACCTTATTTTGTTGTTCCTAAATTACCCTCGCATTTAATTTCGAATTATTTTAATTCCATATTTGGTAACTTTTTATTTATTTGGTTATAAATCTAGTCCGTTGATCTGATTTATTTAACGGCTCATATTAGTGTATATTTTATACACATAAGAGACTTTAATACCAGATCTTCACCATAGATAAAACACATCACAACTTATCTATTATATGCATAACATTTGCTCTCTTGTGATGATACTCGGACTTCTGAGTTTTATAAATTTTGTTTGACTACTACTTGAACCTAAAATGAATTAGCATTTCACTTTTTGATTGAATAGATAAAACATATCACTAATTATCTATTATATACATTACATTTGCTCTCTTGGGACGATACTTGGACTTCTGAGTTTAATAAATTTTGTTTGACTACTACTTGACCCCGTAAACGAATTTGACAAATATAAAGGGTTAAAAATACATTTGTCATATACCATCAAGGATATAACAGGATGATAATACCTAAATACTTCATATATAGGATCAAATGATCAAAATAATTATTAAATACCATAGATGTATTATCTTCGTCCCTCGTGCCATGTCATCTAATATATGTAACAAGATTCGACTCTTCCAATGCATGCATATAACCTGGAAATTTTTAGAACGAAGCGTCCTAATCTTCAAATATATTACTCATTGCTTGTTGTCTGGCCTGCCATGCCTGCAGGTATCTAATTTTAAAGTCGTAATAATTGAGTACTCGCTCTAATTTTAGAAGATGATAATCCTAACCGTTCACTTATTACCTCCGCAACACCCATTGCAATAAAATGTCTAATCGAACGCATTTTTTCTTTTGGGGTTTTAAACCATGCGCTCAATAGCTCAATTTTTCCAACCAAAACTCAAAATTTCCCAATAATTTTACTAATAATTAAATTTTAATTGAGTTATATTTGAAAATCTAGATGATAATTTTATTAAAAAAATGAAATCTTATTATTTAATTTTTTATTGTCTATAAGTAGGAATCTATAACTCTACTTTCTATACAAATCTCAAAACTAAAAGTCTCTACGCATCATCTCTACTTTACAAAGTAAACCCTAGCAATGAAGTAGTTGACACTAGTGTTTTGAGCCATTTTTCGATGAACCTATTTTTTCACCTCCAATGCATCATGATCTTGGGCAAGAAACAAATGAAGAGACATCATTCAAATTTGTTACCGAACGCCCGTTCGATTTGAGTAAATATTTGGCTAGAATGGGTGCACCACGGGATAGAGCAACTCATATTTCGCTTAACTCAATTTTGTTGAACCCATTTGGCAAATATATGGCTATGATATGTATGAATAGACTCCTAATATGAATTTATATTTTTTTAATAGTTTAATTAATTATTTTAAAAAAATTATTGACCATGATGGAGTACATATGTCAGAAAAAAAACCGATTCATACGGAAGTAGGGAATTTGTAAAATGTTTACTAAAAACCGGCATTTGAGAAATTTTGTATTCAATTTAGGGCCGTTCTACAAAAGCGAAGAAAACCTACCGGACTGTACCGTAGCATCGTCTATACTCTGTCGAACGGCAGTTTGCGATTCCACCGAGTTCAAATGTTGAAACTTTTGATAAAATCCCACCCGATTTTCATATCCAAGATCCATCCACGCCAACCCACAACAGTTTTAACGCACCACATCTCCCAACTCCTTCATACGCAGACTCGGCCAGAGATTCTTCCTCAGCCGAAACTCTTTACCGTTAGCTTTGATAATAACGAGACGGATGCCGATCGATCTGCTCATCAAGTTCAAAATTTTCTCAAAAACAAAACGGGAAGCTCAGTCGAAGCAATTGAGGGTGCCTTAGATAAATGCGGTTTGACGTTGAATGACGATTTAGTACTCAATGTTCTGAGAAGACACTGTTCCGATTGGAAGCCAGCTTACATCTTTTTCAAATGGGCATGTCGAGGGTATACCCCTGCTTCTGCTGTTTACAATCAAATGCTTGACATTTTGGGTAAACTTAAAAGATTTGATGAAGTTGCCCAGGTGGTTGACGAAATGTCTAAAAGAGAAAATTTGTTTAATGAGAGGAGTTATGGTATTTTGGTTCATAGGTATGCTGCTGCTCATAAGGTTGAAGAAGCTAAGGATTTTTTCCATAGGAGGCCTGATTTTGGACTGCAGAAGGATTTGATTGCATTTCAGACTCTTTTGATTGCGTTATGTAGGTATAAGCATGTTGAGGTTGCTGAGCTTTTGTTCCGTTCCATGAATGGTCAATTTTGCAATGATATAAAAACTAGGAACATTATTTTGAATGGGTGGTGCGTGTTGGGGAGTTTGAAGGAAGCCAAGAGGTTTTGGAATGATATAATAACATCTAGATGTAAGCCTGATAAGTTTACGTATGGGATATTCATTAACTCGTTGAGTAAGGCGGGGAAGCTGAGTTCTGCTGTGAAGTTGTTTAGGGCTATGTGGGAGAAGGGTTGCGACCCTGACGTTGCAATTTGTAACTGCATAATAGATGCGTTGTGTTTCAAGAAAGAATCCCTGAAGCATTGGAAATATTTGGAGAAATGAACGATCGGAATTGTCTTCCTGACGTTGCGACATACAATGCACTCATCAAGCATTTATGCAACATTCAGAGGATGGAGAAGGTGTATGAGCTTCTGGATGAGATGGAGCAGAAGCAGGGGAGTTGTATGCCTAATGAGAGGACATATGGGTACCTTTTGAAAGCTGTCAAAGTACCAGAAGAAGTTCCACCGCTTCTTCAGAGAATGGAGATAAATAAATGCAAGATGACTGGTGATGTGTATAACTTGATACTCAATCTGTACATGAAATGGGACTTAAAAGACGGAGTAAAATCCACGTGGGTTGATATGGAGAAAAATGGAAAGGGTCCAGATCAACGGTCCTACACTATTATGATACATGGGCTGTATGAGAAAGACAGAATGGAGGAATCTTTGAAATTTTATGACGAGATGAAGTCCAAGGGAATGATACCCGAGCCGAGAACTTTGTTCCTCGTGAAAGCTATGACCATTAAGCTCAGGGAAAAAGGAAGCAGACCAGAAATGTTATTGACCAAGGAGACCAGTGTCTCAAGATCCAGGGGCCGGAGAAATAGGACAGATGAAAGAAACTAAAAGTGTGAACTGCATAGCTGTATTCCTTTTATACATATTCTTATCTTGATTAATGTTTAGTTGTCATTGCCGAGATGTGTTACTATGTTCTCAACAGAGAATGAGAGCCCATTGTGATCAGATGGATTGAATTCTAATTTTTCCGGATTATAGCATCTTGACGACTTGGGAGAAAATCATCATTTGTGGAACCTGTTATGCCAGCCTTTCTTGCTGATTCATATGTAAGAAAACACTGGACCATTGCTATCTTCTCAATCATTTATGTCATTGTTAGTTCTGAACAGTTTATTTCTATATCTCCTAGTCACTATTTTTGTCATTTTATATACTTGCTGTAAATTATTTTGCTGCAGTGGATGACGCTGCTAATTCTGTCTGCTGCTGTCGAGGGAATGAAGCCAGCATGCCAAAATGATACTTGCAAACCGAAATGTATTCAGACCGCTGCGTGCTTTATATCACTTTACTTGATGTCCATTGGATCTGGAGAAATCAAACCTGGCGTACCTTCCTTTGGTGCTGATCAGTTTGATGATGTTAATGGAAGAAAAAAAGAAAGAGTAGAGCTCTTTCTTCAACTGGTTCTATTTCTTGGTCAATGTGGGGGCAATGATTGCAATAACAGTACTGGTTCGGGGACAGATAACTATTGGAAGGGATTCTGGTTTTGGAATCCTTGCAATCTCAATGGGCATTGGTTTCATCTTTTTCTTCTTTGGTGGTAGCTGTTACAGGATTCAAAAACCATGAGGAAGCCCTCTCACTCGGATGGCACATGGTCGCAGCTTTGCAACATTTCAGCGTTTCAGTTCCTGGAAAGTGAAAAATTTACGATTCTGGCGATATGCATAGTAGCATCATAGGAAACCACAAACCTAAGCATATTGATTTGCTAACGTAAGAATTAAAATTGCTCGGTGCCTATTTAATTTAGAATGTCATATGCTGATTATTTTGGTTGATCAATAGTAAAAATATCTATATTTTTGCTGAATTCCAGGTTTGAAAATATTTGGCGAAGATGCCCGGCCAGCTAATACTGATTCCATAAAGGACTCTTGACCTTGCGAGGCTTTGCACTGTAACCTGAGTGCCTAGTGGAGGAGCTGAAAGCCTTTATCTGCTTTGCTACCAGTTAGGCAACGGGTAGATACTTTGCTGCTGTCTACAGTCCAACGAGCATTATGTTTGTAATGCAACGCAATGCCATGGATTGGCATTTGTCTCCGCATTTCTAGACTACTTCAGCACCCTTGTCACTTAGGATGCACTTTGTATGCTCTTCTTGGTACGTGTGATAACTGACCGTTCACAAGGAATAGCGTTTTAGTAGTCAATCACTCGATCTCAAATTTCAGAGGTCAGTAGTTCAAATTCTTCTAATTGCATCTCCAGGTTAGTCAGTCCATTCCTTAAACAATGTAGGAATAATTTTTTGTGTTAAAAAAATCTGACCATCCACATGGCTTTGCTCCAACGAATACACTTGTCTAATTCTTTCCGTATTTCCAAGGCTTTTCTTGCAATACTAAAGTTGTTCAGTTGGAAATTGTGAGGCAGAACAATTATTAAGCTAGTAAGTGACTGGCGACAAATAGTAGTATAATATTCTACTTAATTCCTAAGGGTTTTTTGGTTTAATTATTTTGTGCTAAACAAACAAAATATGAATCATATATCAATACAACAATCAATCGAGGGAGTTATTTGCAACATATTACTACAATATAAAATCTATGTAAATTTATTTAGTTGCTCCCACTAGAGACACAATATACACAATATGCATACATACATCCGCTTGGAAAATGTGCAAATAATTTTATAAAATCCTTATCTTTTATTAACTGCTAATTTCATCAACAATGTCAATAACTTTAATAAATAACATAGTAGCTATGCTGATAGACTTTACTAAAATGAAACAAAACAAACATCGTGTAGGATATGTTGATGTAGTTCACCAAAAGTTATGCTAAACAAATATTCAAGCATGTAATTATAATGATTCAATAATAATAATCAACATATGTTCACAAACAACTTCCCAATGTGGATGAGTTTAATTACATATAGAGTTCATGATAAAGTACAATAAAAAGAGTTTGTGGATAAGAAAATTGTCACAAATTTGACTGATTTTTGTGTCTTCCTTTGTTCTTAATGTACTTCAATCATAAATTGCATTAAATTTACCCTCATTTCTTCTGCCTTGACATATTCTTTGTCTCATTAACAAGGTTATAGATAAATGCATTTTGCAGTTTCCGAATCTGCCTCTTAGGGTGAAGAATTACTGATCGCAAAGGGTGAAGAATTATCTAAAATTCAATACCCTCTGTGTGCATAAATTTAATACCCTCTGTGAAGAACTAGAAATTCGAATTTTTGGTCTTGTGCTTTACATCTTTGATTCTTCTCAATATCTTGAATTACATCCAAATGTGGAAAAGTAATACTGTATGTTTATAACATGAATCACACACAAAACGTGAAATAATACATGAAATATTTATTTAAATTATGGAATTTTGTGTTTTGATGGATCGTATAAATACACTCCATCAAACCACCCCACACTTATCTTTGTTCGTTTTGAACAAGAAAAGTTCAAGACATGAGACATTCACACCATTAATATCAAAGAAAAAACACCAAATTTAATTACCATATTTACTCTAATTATTTTATCAATTCATGTCACTTTCTACTTAGAAAAAATGATCAACAAGAGATTCAAATAATATATGTTACCTTTGATTGTATGTTTTCCATTAAAATGTAAGTAGATAGTTTTATTAGTCTCCTGACGTCGATCTCCAACTCAAAATATTAGTAAATTTTTCGCGTTGAATTGGTTTTTTTGAATTTTTTTCTCCAATAATTTTTGTATAAATTTTTTAGAAGGGAAACCTTCTTATCCCTAAGCGCTCATAAAAAATATTTTTTTAGTACTTTTCTACAAATGATTTCAAGGGGGCTAGCCTTCATAACCTCTGGCATTTGTAAGAAATGTAATAATTTAATTTTTCTCATAGTGAATCGACCTCAACAAATCAAACATGTGTCAAGTCCCTCTAAACTTTTTCTATTAATTACATATTCAAAAACAATTAAACTCATAATATCGTGTCAATTAAATCACACGCATCCCAAACTTTCAGAATATATGTGAAACATGAACATCAAAATATCATAGAGTAGACATCAATTTATAAATAATAGTCACAGTGTGTAACATAGTTCATACTAAAAAATTAAATGTGCTCATAAATTAACTCAATGCGTGCTAAAAATTAAACGTGTTGACTCACACAACCCAAGCAATAAGATTGGACACACACAAAACTTAAAGTAAATAAATAAAATACATGTGAGATTGTGTAAAAACTATACCTTAACATCAAACGTACCTATGTGAATTGAGCCTCCTCAAATCATTTTGTACGGATAGAACATCCTTCCATGAATAATAAGATTGATTTTCAACATTTTCAAAATGATTTCTATTACTCTTGTAACTTGAATTTGTGGAGTTGAAGAGAAGGAGACACATGTAAAGAAGAGATGATAGTTTCTATGGTGAATTAAAATAAAACTCTAAACTTCCAAAACTCTTCATTACACACTCATAATAAATTGCTTCTTATCCTTAATTTTTTTATTTATTTAATAACTTTCAAATAAATTGGGTTATTACTCCCTCCGTCCCATTTTGAGTGATCCATTTGAGAACTTTCACGGTTTTTAAGAAAATTAAAAAATGTGAGATAAAAAGTAAGAAAGAGAATGAGTGGGGTAAAAAGTATGAAAGAGAGTGTAAATGTAGAGGTAAAAAAATTTCTATTTTAGAAAATGAGAAGATCATTTTGGAATATTCAAAAAGAAAATGGGACACTCATAATAGGACAGAGGGAGTACATATTTCAATCGTGAAATTTGGGTTTTGATGAAACATTTGATCGATACTTCAATCTACAAACAACCAATCCATCATTCATCCAAAGGCATTGGTCACCCAAGTCTCAGACGGCTTACTGCTCACAGCTCTAAAACCCGTCAAATCATATGAGTATCCAGCTAGCTGCATTGCATACATTTCTCGGTAACAAAAAATCCTATACTCAAACTATAATTACCCTAGAAAGCTGAGTAGTCATATCATTAAAAAAAAAAAAAAAAACTCTATGTACGTGTACCCTAATCCACTTTCCTGCGAAGAGCATTCGTAAATGGGCTTTTGGCCCAATTTGGTTGAATGAGTCGGCCCAACTGGTTTGTATTTAGATATGGGAGTTGAGACCTGTGTTAATCTGAGTAATTCCATTTCAAACCCTAAATTGAGAGCGACAAAACCCGACGACGAGGATCAGTTGAGACATGTCTTCCTCTGAAAGCGACAAAGGTGTTGAAACGATAGTTATGGTTTCTGTGTCGGACACTTCGCCTGATGAGGAGTACCGTACGCCACCTGAGAAACACTCTCACACTTTGACCAGCTCAAACGAGGGTAAGATGATGGATTGTGATAAAGGAGGTGAGGACGAAGTGGATTGCGGTGGTCTTCATCTTAAAACAGTTGATTTGAGCCGTGATTCAGATGCATTAGGTACTGAGAGTCATACTTTGAATAATGATGTGAAAAAGAGTGAAGAGGATGTTGCTGCTATGGATGAAGATCAGGTGATGGAAGAGGACAATGCAGGTGAAGATGGACCAGTTGTTAAAAGAAACAAAGTATCTAAAGCTAAGCATGATCATGAAAAGATGCGTATTTTTATGGATGAATCGGGAGGAGATGGATGTATAAGGTGTACAACTGAGTGTTTATGTGTTTCGGACAATGCTGATTCTGAGACAGGGAATGGTGTTGATAAGAGAAATGGAAGCGTGGAGATTGGTCAAGGAAGTGAAAGTTTAGCTGGTGGAGCTTTCGAGGGAAATAGTTCGACAGGGCTTGATGCAGATGGGGTTGGTGGAAAGAACCCTTTCAAGATCAAAGAACCTACTGAGGAGCAACTAACTGAGAATATTTTGAAAGTGTTGGGACTTCTTGCAAAGCTAGAAAAGAGGAATGAGTACAAGGAGAAAGTCGATATTCTTGGCATTGCTTTGAAGGCTGGAATTAAGTACCCTCAACCTAGCTGGTGGGAGAAAGGCAGTGATGATGACTCTGATTGATAGTGCACTTCGGTTAGTTAATAATCTGTTGTTAAGTGCTGACATTTTGGAATCTGCCTGTTAGTAATAGGTAACTGGAATGCACAGATCTTTTGGGAATCACTGCTACCTGCTGCTAGTTCCAAGAGCTTTTAATTTCAAGCATGGAATCTCAGCCAGTACATTTGGGTTGTGCTTCTTCTCCAAGCTTGTAACTTGGAACTTTTATGTAATTGGCCACCATTGTACCTAATTCAGATATGTATGTTTCAACCCTTGAACTATGAGTTTACTTAAATTGCTAATTTGTTTACATAAGTTCTCCGGATTCATAGATAAATCAATAGATGGATATGACAAAAAGCCTTTGGATTAAGAAAAAAAGTAAATAGGGGTAAAGAATTAAGGATGATTAGGTATTCATCATGGTCAATGTGGCCTTTCACATAAAAGGCCATTTCTTCTAGGCAAGGAATCTAACCACATCTCAAAGGACTATAGATTTACGCAGAGAAGAACTTCTGAAGGATGATATGAAGGAGATCTGGAACCATGAAGGAAGTTTACATGAGTTTCCTGAAGTTTTTCTCAACGGCCTAAAAGCGTATCACCAATTATACGCCCTAATCGTAAACATAAATTTAGTCGCATAAGATAAAGACGTTGAAATTAGCCTTGTAACACTGTAAGGTGTATTGACTAACTTCGAGCACAAAAATTGTGAATGAGATATCAAATTAAGAAAATAATGTCCCATTGAGTCTTTTAAGGCACCATAATTGGTACTTAGACCATCCTTGATGCTTTGAACATTCAAAGATTGTTGATGGAATCTTATAGTTGTCTTTCTTAATGGGGGTAAATTATCGGAAACCATCCATAAAAATGGATTTTTTTCGAGAACCATCTTATCTTAAAAAATTATAAAAACACACATTTATGTTTGTAAAATTTGTCAGAAACCATCCTATATTTAAAATAAACCGAAATATTAACAAAAAAAAAAAAAACTTTTAAAAATATGAAAAAATACATATATAATTAAAAAATCATTAAAAACTTTTAAAAAATAAGTATATTAAATAAAATATAAAAATAATTTGAAATGAAGTACTATACTTTTTATTCATATGATGTGTATTAAATGTGAAAACTAAATCTATACAAAAATAGGGTGTCTTACAAATCCGTTTTTTGAAGTTTATTTTTATTTTTATCGTGCCACTATTAATTATGTGTTACTTGATATTGCATTTTTAATTTTAAGACACCATTTTTTTTTGTAAATTTAGTTATATTAAAATTATAACTTTGAAAAGAAGTATTATAATTTGCATCTGTAATTCGTTGTTATATTGAATAAATAATCGTGTGTTATACGGTTACACTTACTACATACGCCATATAGGCATATAGCACATACAAATACAAATTTTGTTACATTTTTTACATTTAAAAAGTATACAAACACAAATTTTATCACATATAAAGTATAGTTTAAATATTCATTTTAAGACATTAAGATTTTTTTATATTTTAATGGAGCAGTGATGGTTGCCAATAAATTTTACTATTGCAAGGGGCTTTATTAGCGGTTATGGAATGAAGCCACATTCCACTTTCCGATAATACCCTTTCTTCTTTTCAAAATTACTTCTATTTATTTTTCGATTATAATAGGTTAAAACTTTATAAAAAATTAAATATGCACAGAATATGTGCATCAAAATACTAGTTTTTGTAATTTTCAAGACGCCATATTTTTGTATAGATTTTGTTTTCACATTTAAATACATAGAGTAGAGATCCAGTGAAAAATAATTAGTATATGTAAAATGAAAACAAATATGAGACGTCCATAGTTTAAACTTTGACGGCTTTAATTACGGGGTCTAATTGAAAATAAGAAAATCTTTAAATATTAAATGTTTCATAACAACAACGACTAAGGGGCAAATTTGCCACACACAAATTGAAATCAAATCTCTTCCTTGAAATTAGGGATTAGATAATGATTCGTTTCCCAATTCGAAATCAAAATCCACAAAATTTAGTCACAAATCAAAATCGTGGTGAAACTTAATCAAAACCACTCAAATTACAACTTAAGAAACTTAATCAACAAAATCTACTCACAAATTAAAGTCACCCAAATTACAACAGAATAATAATACAATTTAAATAAATAAAAGGAACATGAATGTTCTCCATCATTAGTGACCCTCTATTATGCAGTTACTATGATCCAGTATGCAAGAGCAAATTCGTGAACAACATGGTAGTTCTTGAACCAATGTATGA
>QZGG01003191.1:0-26581 GCA_006409495.1 Sedum album
GAGGAAACCTAGTCACTTGGAAGAGCAAGAAGCAGAATGTGGTGTCATGCTCTAGTGCTGAAGCTGAGTATAGAGCTATGAGGAAGCTCACCACTGAACTGATGTGGATCAAAGCTCTCCTCAAAGACTTGAGCATTGAAGTTCAAGAACCTATCCTTATGCACTGTGATAATCAAGCAGCAATTCACATATCCTCCAACTCGGTTTTCCATGAAAGAACAAAGCATATTGAGGTGGATTGTCACAAGGTCCGAGAAATGGTGGTAAAAGGAATGATCCTTCCTAAATACACTCGAAGTGAAGATCAGTTGGCTGACATCTTCACCAAAGGAGCAAGTCTCAAAGTATGTGAGTCCATCTACCCAAGATTAGGACTCACCAGCAGCCCATCCACATGATCCCCTAATCATGAGGGCTTGTACTCTTTTTCCTAGGCAAGGTTTTGTCCCATGAGGTTTTCCTTGTCTAGGTTTTAACGAGGCAAGTCTTCATGATTCCAAGCATGACCTTTATCATCCAAGGTCAAGCTTGAGGGGGAGTGTTGGAGTGAAGACGAATAACAACTCTCCACTAGAAGACAAACAACAAGTGACATCCAAAAGAGGAAAGAGCTGTTGGGAGTTTGAAACAAATGAGGAAAGAGCTGTTGGGAGTTTTTGTATAAGTAGTCACCTTTGTAACACAATTGAAATTAAGTGAATGAAATCTGATTTCTATCACTACTCTCTCTAAACTCTAATACTCTCATTCTACATATTCTAACATTGAGTTATGCTATATTACACTATTAGAAGTGATAATGAAGTGATTAGTCATACAATCGACTCATTTATCATGTTCGTGAAGGCTTTAAAGACGAACTTTAGAGTACACTAGCACTTTGCTTCAAAGTGAAGCAAACTTGATTCGAACTTTCAAGTGAATGTTTAATCGTTGAGTTATGCTATATTACACTATTAGAAGTGATAATGAAGTGATTAGTCATACAATCGACTCATTTATCATGTTCGTAAAGGCTTTAAAGACGAACTTTAGAGTACACTAGCACTTTGCTTCAAAGTGAAGCAAACTTGAGTCGAACTTTCAAGTGAATGTTTAATCGTTGAGTTATGCTATATTACACTATTAGAAGTGATAATGAAGTGATTAGTCATACAATCGACTCATTTATCATGTTCGTAAGGCTTTAAAGACGAACTTTAGAGTACACTAGCACTTTGCTTCAAAGTGAAGCAAACTTGATCGAACTTTCAAGTGAATGTTTAATCGTTGAGTTATGCTATATTACACTATTAGAAGTGATAATGAAGTGATTAGTCATACAATCGACTCATTTATCATGTTCGTAAGGCTTTAAAGACGAACTTTAGAGTACACTAGCACTTTGCTTCAAAGTGAAGCAAACTTGATCGAACTTTCAAGTGAATGTTTAATCATTGAGTTATGCTATATTACACTATTAGAAGTGATAATGAAGTGATTAGTCATACAATCGACTCATTTATCATGTTCGTAAAGGCTTTAAAGACGAACTTTAGAGTACACTAGCACTTTGCTTCAAAGTGAAGCAAACTTGATCGAACTTTCAAGTGAATGTTTAATCGTTGAGTTATGCTATATTACACTATTAGAAGTGATAATGAAGTGATTAGTCATACAATCGACTCATTTATCATGTTCGTAAAGGCTTTAAAGACGAACTTTAGAGTACACTAGCACTTTGCTTCAAAGTGAAGCAAACTTGATCGAACTTTCAAGTGAATGTTTAATCGTTGAGTTATGCTATATTACACTATTAGAAGTGATAATGAAGTGATTAGTCATACAATCGACTCATTTATCATGTTCGTAAAGGCTTTAAAGACGAACTTTAGAGTACACTAGCACTTTGCTTCAAAGTGAAGCAAACTTGATTCGAACTTTCAAGTGAATGTTTAATCGTTGAGTTATGCTATATTACACTATTAGAAGTGATAATGAAGTGATTAGTCATACAATCGACTCATTTATCATGTTCGTAAAGGCTTTAAAGACGAACTTTAGAGTACACTAGCACTTTGCTTCAAAGTGAAGCAAACTTGATTCGAACTTTCAAGTGAATGTTTAATCGTTGAGTTATGCTATATTACACTATTAGAAGTGATAATGAAGTGATTAGTCATACAATCGACTCATTTATCATGTTCGTAAAGGCTTTAAAGACGAACTTTAGAGTACACTAGCACTTTGCTTCAAAGTGAAGCAAACTTGATCGAACTTTCAAGTGAATGTTTAATCGTTGAGTTATGCTATATTACACTATTAGAAGTGATAATGAAGTGATTAGTCATACAATCGACTCATTTATCATGTTCGTAAGGCTTTAAAGACGAACTTTAGAGTACACTAGCACTTTGCTTCAAAGTGAAGCAAACTTGAGTCGAACTTTCAAGTGAATGTTTAATCGTTGAGTTATGCTATATTACACTATTAGAAGTGATAATGAAGTGATTAGTCATACAATCGACTCATTTATCATGTTCGTGAAGGCTTTAAAGACGAACTTTAGAGTACACTAGCACTTTGCTTCAAAGTGAAGCAAACTTGATCGAACTTTCAAGTGAATGTTAATCGTTGAGTTATGCTATATTACACTATTAGAAGTGATAATGAAGTGATTAGTCATACAATCGACTCATTTATCATGTTCGTAAAGGCTTTAAAGACGAACTTTAGAGTACACTAGCACTTTGCTTCAAAGTGAAGCAAACTTGATCGAACTTTCAAGTGAATGTTTAATCGTTGAGTTATGCTATATTACACTATTAGAAGTGATAATGAAGTGATTAGTCATACAATCGACTCATTTATCATGTTCGTAAAGGCTTTAAAGACGAACTTTAGAGTACACTAGCACTTTGCTTCAAAGTGAAGCAAACTTGATCGAACTTTCAAGTGAATGTTTAATCGTTGAGTTATGCTATATTACACTATTAGAAGTGATAATGAAGTGATTAGTCATACAATCGACTCATTTATCATGTTCGTAAGGCTTTAAAGACGAACTTTAGAGTACACTAGCACTTTGCTTCAAAGTGAAGCAAACTTGATTCGAACTTTCAAGTGAATGTTTAATCGTTGAGTTATGCTATATTACACTATTAGAAGTGATAATGAAGTGATTAGTCATACAATCGACTCATTTATCATGTTCGTAAAGGCTTTAAAGACGAACTTTAGAGTACACTAGCACTTTGCTTCAAAGTGAAGCAAACTTGAGTCGAACTTTCAAGTGAATGTTTAATCGTTGAGTTATGCTATATTACACTATTAGAAGTGATAATGAAGTGATTAGTCATACAATCGACTCATTTATCATGTTCGTAAGGCTTTAAAGACGAACTTTAGAGTACACTAGCACTTTGCTTCAAAGTGAAGCAAACTTGAGTCGAACTTTCAAGTGAATGTTTAATTGAGTTATGCTATATTACACTATTAGAAGTGATAATGAAGTGATTAGTCATACAATCGACTCATTTATCATGTTCGTAAGGCTTTAAAGACGAACTTTAGAGTACACTAGCACTTTGCTTCAAAGTGAAGCAAACTTGATTCGAACTTTCAAGTGAATGTTTAATCGTTGAGTTATGCTATATTACACTATTAGAAGTGATAATGAAGTGATTAGTCATACAATCGACTCATTTATCATGTTCGTAAAGGCTTTAAAGACGAACTTTAGAGTACACTAGCACTTTGCTTCAAAGTGAAGCAAACTTGATCGAACTTTCAAGTGAATGTTTAATCGTTGAGTTATGCTATATTACACTATTAGAAGTGATAATGAAGTGATTAGTCATACAATCGACTCATTTATCATGTTCGTAAAGGCTTTAAAGACGAACTTTAGAGTACACTAGCACTTTGCTTCAAAGTGAAGCAAACTTGATCGAACTTTCAAGTGAATGTTTAATCGTTGAGTTATGCTATATTACACTATTAGAAGTGATAATGAAGTGATTAGTCATACAATCGACTCATTTATCATGTTCGTAAAGGCTTTAAAGACGAACTTTAGAGTACACTAGCACTTTGCTTCAAAGTGAAGCAAACTTGATCGAACTTTCAAGTGAATGTTTAATCGTTGAGTTATGCTATATTACACTATTAGAAGTGATAATGAAGTGATTAGTCATACAATCGACTCATTTATCATGTTCGTAAAGGCTTTAAAGACGAACTTTAGAGTACACTAGCACTTTGCTTCAAAGTGAAGCAAACTTGATCGAACTTTCAAGTGAATGTTTAATCGTTGAGTTATGCTATATTACACTATTAGAAGTGATAATGAAGTGATTAGTCATACAATCGACTCATTTATCATGTTCGTAAGGCTTTAAAGACGAACTTTAGAGTACACTAGCACTTTGCTTCAAAGTGAAGCAAACTTGATCGAACTTTCAAGTGAATGTTTAATCGTTGAGTTATGCTATATTACACTATTAGAAGTGATAATGAAGTGATTAGTCATACAATCGACTCATTTATCATGTTCGTAAGGCTTTAAAGACGAACTTTAGAGTACACTAGCACTTTGCTTCAAAGTGAAGCAAACTTGATCGAACTTTCAAGTGAATGTTTAATCGTTGAGTTATGCTATATTACACTATTAGAAGTGATAATGAAGTGATTAGTCATACAATCGACTCATTTATCATGTTCGTAAAGGCTTTAAAGACGAACTTTAGAGTACACTAGCACTTTGCTTCAAAGTGAAGCAAACTTGATCGAACTTTCAAGTGAATGTTTAATCGTTGAGTTATGCTATATTACACTATTAGAAGTGATAATGAAGTGATTAGTCATACAATCGACTCATTTATCATGTTCGTAAAGGCTTTAAAGACGAACTTTAGAGTACACTAGCACTTTGCTTCAAAGTGAAGCAAACTTGATCGAACTTTCAAGTGAATGTTTAATCGTTGAGTTATGCTATATTACACTATTAGAAGTGATAATGAAGTGATTAGTCATACAATCGACTCATTTATCATGTTCGTAAAGGCTTTAAAGACGAACTTTAGAGTACACTAGCACTTTGCTTCAAAGTGAAGCAAACTTGATCGAACTTTCAAGTGAATGTTTAATCGTTGAGTTATGCTATATTACACTATTAGAAGTGATAATGAAGTGATTAGTCATACAATCGACTCATTTATCATGTTCGTAAAGGCTTTAAAGACGAACTTTAGAGTACACTAGCACTTTGCTTCAAAGTGAAGCAAACTTGAGTCGAACTTTCAAGTGAATGTTTAATCGTTGAGTTATGCTATATTACACTATTAGAAGTGATAATGAAGTGATTAGTCATACAATCGACTCATTTATCATGTTCGTAAAGGCTTTAAAGACGAACTTTAGAGTACACTAGCACTTTGCTTCAAAGTGAAGCAAACTTGATCGAACTTTCAAGTGAATGTTTAATCGTTGAGTTATGCTATATTACACTATTAGAAGTGATAATGAAGTGATTAGTCATACAATCGACTCATTTATCATGTTCGTAAGGCTTTAAAGACGAACTTTAGAGTACACTAGCACTTTGCTTCAAAGTGAAGCAAACTTGATCGAACTTTCAAGTGAATGTTTAATCATTGAGTTATGCTATATTACACTATTAGAAGTGATAATGAAGTGATTAGTCATACAATCGACTCATTTATCATGTTCGTAAAGGCTTTAAAGACGAACTTTAGAGTACACTAGCACTTTGCTTCAAAGTGAAGCAAACTTGATCGAACTTTCAAGTGAATGTTTAATCGTTGAGTTATGCTATATTACACTATTAGAAGTGATAATGAAGTGATTAGTCATACAATCGACTCATTTATCATGTTCGTAAAGGCTTTAAAGACGAACTTTAGAGTACACTAGCACTTTGCTTCAAAGTGAAGCAAACTTGAGTCGAACTTTCAAGTGAATGTTTAATCGTTGAGTTATGCTATATTACACTATTAGAAGTGATAATGAAGTGATTAGTCATACAATCGACTCATTTATCATGTTCGTAAAGGCTTTAAAGACGAACTTTAGAGTACACTAGCACTTTGCTTCAAAGTGAAGCAAACTTGATCGAACTTTCAAGTGAATGTTTAATCGTTGAGTTATGCTATATTACACTATTAGAAGTGATAATGAAGTGATTAGTCATACAATCGACTCATTTATCATGTTCGTAAAGGCTTTAAAGACGAACTTTAGAGTACACTAGCACTTTGCTTCAAAGTGAAGCAAACTTGAGTCGAACTTTCAAGTGAATGTTTAATCGTTGAGTTATGCTATATTACACTATTAGAAGTGATAATGAAGTGATTAGTCATACAATCGACTCATTTATCATGTTCGTAAAGGCTTTAAAGACGAACTTTAGAGTACACTAGCACTTTGCTTCAAAGTGAAGCAAACTTGATCGAACTTTCAAGTGAATGTTTAATCGTTGAGTTATGCTATATTACACTATTAGAAGTGATAATGAAGTGATTAGTCATACAATCGACTCATTTATCATGTTCGTAAGGCTTTAAAGACGAACTTTAGAGTACACTAGCACTTTGCTTCAAAGTGAAGCAAACTTGATCGAACTTTCAAGTGAATGTTTAATCGTTGAGTTATGCTATATTACACTATTAGAAGTGATAATGAAGTGATTAGTCATACAATCGACTCATTTATCATGTTCGTAAAGGCTTTAAAGACGAACTTTAGAGTACACTAGCACTTTGCTTCAAAGTGAAGCAAACTTGATCGAACTTTCAAGTGAATGTTTAATCGTTGAGTTATGCTATATTACACTATTAGAAGTGATAATGAAGTGATTAGTCATACAATCGACTCATTTATCATGTTCGTAAAGGCTTTAAAGACGAACTTTAGAGTACACTAGCACTTTGCTTCAAAGTGAAGCAAACTTGATCGAACTTTCAAGTGAATGTTTAATCGTTGAGTTATGCTATATTACACTATTAGAAGTGATAATGAAGTGATTAGTCATACAATCGACTCATTTATCATGTTCGTAAAGGCTTTAAAGACGAACTTTAGAGTACACTAGCACTTTGCTTCAAAGTGAAGCAAACTTGAGTCGAACTTTCAAGTGAATGTTTAATCGTTGAGTTATGCTATATTACACTATTAGAAGTGATAATGAAGTGATTAGTCATACAATCGACTCATTTATCATGTTCGTAAGGCTTTAAAGACGAACTTTAGAGTACACTAGCACTTTGCTTCAAAGTGAAGCAAACTTGATCGAACTTTCAAGTGAATGTTTAATCGTTGAGTTATGCTATATTACACTATTAGAAGTGATAATGAAGTGATTAGTCATACAATCGACTCATTTATCATGTTCGTAAAGGCTTTAAAGACGAACTTTAGAGTACACTAGCACTTTGCTTCAAAGTGAAGCAAACTTGATTCGAACTTTCAAGTGAATGTTTAATCATTGAGTTATGCTATATTACACTATTAGAAGTGATAATGAAGTGATTAGTCATACAATCGACTCATTTATCATGTTCGTAAAGGCTTTAAAGACGAACTTTAGAGTACACTAGCACTTTGCTTCAAAGTGAAGCAAACTTGAGTCGAACTTTCAAGTGAATGTTTAATCGTTGAGTTATGCTATATTACACTATTAGAAGTGATAATGAAGTGATTAGTCATACAATCGACTCATTTATCATGTTCGTAAAGGCTTTAAAGACGAACTTTAGAGTACACTAGCACTTTGCTTCAAAGTGAAGCAAACTTGAGTCGAACTTTCAAGTGAATGTTTAATCGTTGAGTTATGCTATATTACACTATTAGAAGTGATAATGAAGTGATTAGTCATACAATCGACTCATTTATCATGTTCGTAAAGGCTTTAAAGACGAACTTTAGAGTACACTAGCACTTTGCTTCAAAGTGAAGCAAACTTGATCGAACTTTCAAGTGAATGTTTAATCGTTGAGTTATGCTATATTACACTATTAGAAGTGATAATGAAGTGATTAGTCATACAATCGACTCATTTATCATGTTCGTAAAGGCTTTAAAGACGAACTTTAGAGTACACTAGCACTTTGCTTCAAAGTGAAGCAAACTTGATTCGAACTTTCAAGTGAATGTTTAATCATTGAGTTATGCTATATTACACTATTAGAAGTGATAATGAAGTGATTAGTCATACAATCGACTCATTTATCATGTTCGTAAAGGCTTTAAAGACGAACTTTAGAGTACACTAGCACTTTGCTTCAAAGTGAAGCAAACTTGAGTCGAACTTTCAAGTGAATGTTTAATCATTGAGTTATGCTATATTACACTATTAGAAGTGATAATGAAGTGATTAGTCATACAATCGACTCATTTATCATGTTCGTAAAGGCTTTAAAGACGAACTTTAGAGTACACTAGCACTTTGCTTCAAAGTGAAGCAAACTTGATCGAACTTTCAAGTGAATGTTTAATCGTTGAGTTATGCTATATTACACTATTAGAAGTGATAATGAAGTGATTAGTCATACAATCGACTCATTTATCATGTTCGTAAAGGCTTTAAAGACGAACTTTAGAGTACACTAGCACTTTGCTTCAAAGTGAAGCAAACTTGAGTCGAACTTTCAAGTGAATGTTTAATCGTTGAGTTATGCTATATTACACTATTAGAAGTGATAATGAAGTGATTAGTCATACAATCGACTCATTTATCATGTTCGTAAAGGCTTTAAAGACGAACTTTAGAGTACACTAGCACTTTGCTTCAAAGTGAAGCAAACTTGATCGAACTTTCAAGTGAATGTTTAATCGTTGAGTTATGCTATATTACACTATTAGAAGTGATAATGAAGTGATTAGTCATACAATCGACTCATTTATCATGTTCGTAAGGCTTTAAAGACGAACTTTAGAGTACACTAGCACTTTGCTTCAAAGTGAAGCAAACTTGATCGAACTTTCAAGTGAATGTTTAATCGTTGAGTTATGCTATATTACACTATTAGAAGTGATAATGAAGTGATTAGTCATACAATCGACTCATTTATCATGTTCGTAAAGGCTTTAAAGACGAACTTTAGAGTACACTAGCACTTTGCTTCAAAGTGAAGCAAACTTGAGTCGAACTTTCAAGTGAATGTTTAATCATTGAGTTATGCTATATTACACTATTAGAAGTGATAATGAAGTGATTAGTCATACAATCGACTCATTTATCATGTTCGTAAAGGCTTTAAAGACGAACTTTAGAGTACACTAGCACTTTGCTTCAAAGTGAAGCAAACTTGATCGAACTTTCAAGTGAATGTTTAATCGTTGAGTTATGCTATATTACACTATTAGAAGTGATAATGAAGTGATTAGTCATACAATCGACTCATTTATCATGTTCGTAAGGCTTTAAAGACGAACTTTAGAGTACACTAGCACTTTGCTTCAAAGTGAAGCAAACTTGAGTCGAACTTTCAAGTGAATGTTTATTGAGTTATGCTATATTACACTATTAGAAGTGATAATGAAGTGATTAGTCATACAATCGACTCATTTATCATGTTCGTAAAGGCTTTAAAGACGAACTTTAGAGTACACTAGCACTTTGCTTCAAAGTGAAGCAAACTTGATTCGAACTTTCAAGTGAATGTTTAATCGTTGAGTTATGCTATATTACACTATTAGAAGTGATAATGAAGTGATTAGTCATACAATCGACTCATTTATCATGTTCGTAAGGCTTTAAAGACGAACTTTAGAGTACACTAGCACTTTGCTTCAAAGTGAAGCAAACTTGAGTCGAACTTTCAAGTGAATGTTTAATCGTTGAGTTATGCTATATTACACTATTAGAAGTGATAATGAAGTCATACAATCGACTCATTTATCATGTTCGTGAAGGCTTTAAAGACGAACTTTAGAGTACACTAGCACTTTGCTTCAAAGTGAAGCAAACTTGATTCGAACTTTCAAGTGAATGTTTAATCGTTGAGTTATGCTATATTACACTATTAGAAGTGATAATGAAGTCATACAATCGACTCATTTATCATGTTCGTGAAGGCTTTAAAGACGAACTTTAGAGTACACTAGCACTTTGCTTCAAAGTGAAGCAAACTTGATTCGAACTTTCAAGTGAATGTTTAATCATTGAGTTATGCTATATTACACTATTAGAAGTGATAATGAAGTGATTAGTCATACAATCGACTCATTTATCATGTTCGTAAAGGCTTTAAAGACGAACTTTAGAGTACACTAGCACTTTGCTTCAAAGTGAAGCAAACTTGAGTCGAACTTTCAAGTGAATGTTTAATCATTGAGTTATGCTATATTACACTATTAGAAGTGATAATGAAGTGATTAGTCATACAATCGACTCATTTATCATGTTCGTGAAGGCTTTAAAGACGAACTTTAGAGTACACTAGCACTTTGCTTCAAAGTGAAGCAAACTTGAGTCGAACTTTCAAGTGAATGTTTAATCATTGAGTTATGCTATATTACACTATTAGAAGTGATAATGAAGTCATACAATCGACTCATTTATCATGTTCGTGAAGGCTTTAAAGACGAACTTTAGAGTACACTAGCACTTTGCTTCAAAGTGAAGCAAACTTGAGTCGAACTTTCAAGTGAATGTTTAATCGTTGAGTTATGCTATATTACACTATTAGAAGTGATAATGAAGTTATTAGTCATACAATCGATCATTATCATGTTTGTAAGGCTTAAAGAGAACTTTAGAGTACACTAGCACTTTGCTTCAAAGTGAAGCAAACTTGAGTCGAACTTTCAAGTGAATGTTTAATCGTTGAGTTATGCTATATTACACTATTAGAAGTGATAATGAAGTGATTAGTCATACAATCGACTCATTTATCATGTTCGTGAAGGCTTTAAAGACGAACTTTAGAGTACACTAGCACTTTGCTTCAAAGTGAAGCAAACTTGATTCGAACTTTCAAGTGAATGTTTAATCGTTGAGTTATGCTATATTACACTATTAGAAGTGATAATGAAGTGATTAGTCATACAATCGACTCATTTATCATGTTCGTAAAGGCTTTAAAGACGAACTTTAGAGTACACTAGCACTTTGCTTCAAAGTGAAGCAAACTTGATCGAACTTTCAAGTGAATGTTTAATCGTTGAGTTATGCTATATTACACTATTAGAAGTGATAATGAAGTGATTAGTCATACAATCGACTCATTTATCATGTTCGTAAAGGCTTTAAAGACGAACTTTAGAGTACACTAGCACTTTGCTTCAAAGTGAAGCAAACTTAGGTCGAATCTTCTTTTAAACCTGAGGTTGACTCTCGTTGACTTTTAACGATTTTGGCGATTTAGGGTTTTTGTCGGCGCAATCGAGGCTGAGCGCCCGAGATGGGCTCTCCTGTTCAACTGAAGCCACCAGATTCGTGTTATGGTGGTGAGGCGACTATACCGTATCAGGATACTCGGACTTTTGCAGCAAGAGTTGCTGAAAGTCGCCCGAAACTTAAGCCGCGATTTGGCCCTATTTCATTACCGACTAGACAAGTGGGTACTAAGGAAGGAAGGCCGGCCATCAGCTTCACAGGGGCTGAAATTGGGGCTGGAGCAAAACGATTTGAGTTCTCTCTTATAGCCAAGTTTACTTTTGGTCGACCTTCACTAGGGGAGATTCAAAAAGCCTTTCAGGCTAACTGGGAAATCAAAGGGCGAGCTACAATCAGCGAAATCTGGGATTCGAGACATATTCTGATCATATTAGACTCTGAAGAGGACGTCAGGGTAGCGCTATCAGCCCCTCTCTTTAAGGTAGTCATGCCTTTTTCCGTTTATTCAGATGGAGTATGGATTATGATCCTAATAAAGAATCAACTACTACTACAATATGGATTCGGTTGCCTGGGCTCCCTTTGCCACTTTATGATAGCTCCTTTATTGAAGCCATAGTTTCTACCTTTGGATATTTTGTGGGAGTAGATGATAGGACTAAAGCATGTGTATGTGTGAAATATGCCCGTGTTTGTGTTGAACTAGATGTCACTCAAGGAATCCCTGACTCATTCTGGATATCTATGCCTGATAATCAAGGCTATTGGCAGTCAGTAGTGGTTGAATCTAAGCTAGCATACTGCAGTAAATGTAATGTCCATGGGCATAACTTGGAGAACTGCAGGAAGTCCCAGGTGTACAAGGCTATTTTTGAATCGGGGAAGGATGCCTAACAAGGATGAAATATCTACTAAAGGTAAGGAGAATATCAAAAACTGGTGATATTCCGCCAAAAAGAGAAAACTAAATTTGATTGGAATCGTGTGGGAACAAAGAACTCCAAAAAAGATAAGACAGTTATCAATACAGTAGATGAGAATGTAGACATCGTGGGATCTGATGATATCAATCAGGAGAATTCCAACCTTGCAATCGTTGTTTTTTGATGGGGTAGCTAAAAGCTGTGATGGGGCTGGCACTTCTAAAGGAGAGATGGTAGGTGATAATGCACCACCCAATAACGTTAATGGACAAGACCCTCCCTCTGCAGGGATCTCATTACTGATGAAGAAGTGAGTACTAAAGCCCTAATGATCTTTCAGGGTTGAAATTAATCTGAAGAGGCATACTCAGGCTCACGAGATATGGAGAGAAAATCAGATTCGGCCCATCAGTATGTAGGGGGGCTAACAGGTCAAATGAAATTGTCTGAGGCCATTAGAGCATGTTTAATTCCGGGTAGCAAGCACTGCCAGACTAGGTTGATTCAATGATTAATGCCATATGTTGGAATGCAAGGGGTATCTCGAATAGGTACTATTCTTTCTTCTTAAAAACTCTTTCCATCAATCATGATATATCTTTTTGTGCTATTTTTAGAACCAAAGTGCAGGGTGATAAAAAATCTGCTCTATCAGTAGGAAGCTTGGTTTTCTTATTGTCATCATGGTCTTCCTAACAAATCCAATCAATATTTGGCTCTTTTGGAAGGATAATATATCAGTTTCGATTCTGAGTAGTAGCTCCCAATTTATTACGTGCCTAGTCACTATCTTAAATACATCCAACAGCTTATATGCACGGTGGTGTATGCTTCTTATGATGTCAATGTTAGAGTTAATTTATGGGAATCGCTAGCCAATGAAGTTTCCTCCCATTCCGATCCTATTATTCTTATGGGTGATTTTCATGCCATTAGTAGATCTGAAGAAAAGAAGGGGGGCCGCCAAGTTTGGTTGCAAGTCTTCTACTGACTTCAATAACTTCATCACTGGCTCTGGTTTGCTTGATGTTGGTTTTGAAAGGAAATAAATTCACCTGGTTGCGCAATAATAGGAAAGGAAACGACAGAATTTGGATGAGACTTGACAGAGTTTTGATAAATGGTATGGCAGTAACTAACTTTCCTGAATTAAAGGTTATCCATTCTTTCCGAGAGTTTAAATCTGATCATTGCCCTCTTTTAATCAAGTTCAGCTGGTGAACAAATGTCATAGTATTTTCAGTTTTAACCCTGCATGGGTAAAAACACCCCGATTTCCTCGAGTTTGTTGGAGTCTTCTTGGAATGGTAGAAACTCATACTAATCCCAATGATCAACTGCCATCGTAAACTGCAAACTCTGAGGAAAGAGTTGAGGAGTTGGAACTGGAGGGTTTTTGGGGACATTAATAAACGAATTGCGGATCTTAGTGCAAGGTTAGAAAAAAAGAACGCGATATTCAATCTAATTGGTCCACGGAAGTGGAGGATGATCTTGTTTTCCTTCAAGAGAGACTTAACTCTGCCTTAGAGGATAGGCAGATGTTCTTGGATGCTAAATCTCATGTTGGATGGTTGATTGATGGTGACAGGAATTCAAAGCTTTATCATGCAGCCATTAAAGTTCGCAGAGCAGTTAATAACTTCAGAGTCACTCTTCCAACAGGGATAATATCTGATGACAGGGAAGTTATTGGTAAGATGGCTGTTGATTTCTTTAACAATCTGCTTGGGCAATTTCTAAAGTTCCTGATGGTAGCTACTTTGGAAATATTACTCCTGTTATTTCAGATGAGGACAACTTGAACCTCAAATTCAATCCCTGATGCAGAGGAAATCCATAATGCAGTCCTTAGCCTTCCTAAGAACAGCGCCCGGGTCCTGATGGATTTACAGGGCCTTCTATGTTGCGTGCTGGAGCATAATAGGGAGAGATGTGGTAGAGGCAGTACAATTCTTTTTCAGAGGCTCTAGTATTCCTAGAGGGATATCACCCACTCTATTAACTCTAATTCCCAAGGAACAAAACTCTTCAACCTTTGATCAGAGAAGACCAATTAGTCTTTGCAACTTCCTCCATAAAATTATTTCGAAGATTTTAAATGATCGCATTCGGCCTCTGTTGGATAAAATTATCAGCAAAGAGCAATTTGGATTCATTCCTGGAAGATCGATTCATAAATGTATTGCTCTTGCCCATGATCTAGTATCAGATATTAATAAGAGGGTGCATGGTGGTAATGTAATGGTGAAGCTGGACCTCTCTAAGGCTTATGATCGGCTTTCATGGCTTTTCCTCCTTCGTGGCATGAAGGCCCTTGGGTTCAATGAGAACTGGTGTGATTTGGTTTATCGCAACATATCCAACTGTTGGTACTCTGTTAGGGTCAGGGGGAAAACTTATGGTTTCTTTAAATCCAACAGAGTCTTCGACAAGGTGATCCCCTATCTCCTAGTCTTTTCGTTCTCGCTATGGAAATTCTGTCATGTAAATTGAAAGATGCAGCTAGGTCAGGAGGAGGCCTGACGCCTTTTTTGGTCTTCCTTTCAGGCTAAGGGAATAAACACATATTTTTTGCTGATGACATCCTAATTTTTACAAACGGTGGCAGACGATCTTTTAGTAAATTTCTTGATATTATGCAGTTATTCTATTGATAACTCAGGTCAGATTTCTAATGCATCTAAGTCTCGTATTTTTTTCCAAGCATATCATGGAGCTAGGAGAGACATGTTTGTTGAGAATTTCTGGATTCAATCAAGGAGTCTTTTTCCTGTGAGGTATCTAGGAACTCCCTTATTTCCAGGTCAGCCAAAAAATCTCTTACTTTCAGGGTTTAATTGATTGTATTCGCAGTCGTCTTGGGAGTTGGATGAAATCTTTTTATCTATGGCTGGTAGAGTTACATTGATTAAATCAGTCCTTCAATCTATTCCAATTCACTGCATGTCGGTTATATCTGTTCCTAAGTCTGTGCTGAAAACTATAGATCAGTTGTTTCGTAACTTTCTATGGGATGTGGGCAGTCAATCTAGGTATCACTGGGTTGGGTGGAATCATATCTGTCAACCCATCTCGGCTGGGGGTCTAGGCATCAGGAATATTAGGTCTCATATGACCTCTCTCCATGGTAAAATGGCTTGGAACTATTTGACCAGTTCTTCTTTGTGGGCAGCCCATGCGAGAAGCAGATTCAAAATTGGTAGGAGAGGTTCGAGCCTTTGGAAGACAATCACTCCCTTTATCACTGGTATTGCCATGGATTGCAGATGGATTTTAGGTAATGGTAGTACTACTATTTCCTGTTTTTGTGATAATTTATCTCTCCCTTACCCTAAAAGGCTAGGGAAATTGACAATCAAGGATGTTCTTAATGATCAGTCTCTAAGGAGGTTTTTTCTGCATAATGTTCATCCTAGAATTCTCAACTCCATTTCCAGAGATTTTGATGATAATACTGAAGATATTCTGATATGGGAGAAGGATAGTTCAGGTAAAGTAACCACTGCCAACTTTCTAAGACCCTTCTTGCCTCCCATCAGCAGCATCAAAAGTTTTGAAGTCATATGGCAGACCTGGATTCCAGTGAAGATTTCCTGCCTCATATGGTGAATTCTTCAGTCAGCTCTCCCTACTAATGACAACGTGCGAAGAGTTCGTATTAGTCTTGCTAGTAAGTGTGCCTGCTGCAGAATTCCTAATTGTGAAACTAGTGAGCATTTGTTTTTCTTTAGCGACATAGCTAAGATTTGTTGGGATTTCATCTGTCCTATTTTTCGCAAGGCTAGGCCCATGTCCTTCCATCATCTTATATACTGCTGGGGAGTATCTGCTGATTTCTCCAAGTTCATTGATTGCCTGGGATTCGGTCTGGTTTGTTGCTGTATTTATGAAATCTGGCTTCACAGAAATAATACAATTCATAGGATTTTTCTGATTGTTTCAGTAAATGGAAAGTGTTGAAATGGGCAGGGTCTTTGTCAGAGTTGATTAAGGTTCCTTTCAAGTATAATGGTGTCAGTACGGCTATCTGTTCTGCTCTTCATATATCTCCTTATATTTGCCCTAGCAAAAATATTCTTTGGATCCCTTGGAGGCCTTGGCCGGTTGGTAACACCTGTAACATTGCTATTTCTGAAGAAGGAGAGCTCTTGAATATGGCTGCTATCATCAGAGACAATAAGGGCAGCTTTATAGCTGGGTATAAGGCTAAGACAGTGAAGAAGCACTTTCTCCGGTGTATTCTTCAGATCATTAGTGATCTTCATCATCATTGTCAAAGTTTTTCTTGCCTTAAGATAGCTCATCCGGATGCAATTACTCTCAGCTGCAAACATAGCTCGGACTAGATGTTGTTCCGAGTCAAGAGACGGATTGCAAAGAGTCTTAAGGGGGTCACTGTTCATAAGGTGAGTCACTCCCTCAATAGGCCAGCGTTTGCCTTGTGTATTTGTCACACCAGGTTCATCGTTTCAACTCATTTTTTAGATATGCCTAACTCGGTTCGATAGGCATTGGTTAGAGATATGTTATGTCATCCTTGTTCTTTCAAGGATCAGGTTCTATTTATGTAATCTCCTCTATGCTGTTCCGGTTTGGGTGAGGCAGGTTTGGTGCTCTTACTTAGAGCTGCAGGTTCTTTTGTGTCGTTTTTTATGGTTTTCTGTCCAGGCAAGTGTCCAACATGTGGATTTGGCCTCTTTTTGTCATCCTATGGCTAGTTTCCGGGATGTGGATTCAGCCCTCTAGGTTTTTGTGTTTTGTTATGGTCCTAAGACAAGTTTCCGACATGTGGATTCTGTCTTTGTTTTTGTTTGCTTCTGAGTTAGTTTCCGGGATGTGGATTCAGCTCTTTTCAGGTCGGATGATTGCTCATCTTATGAGGGTGAGTCACCTTAGTAGGGTGGGCTGGTATCCGTTTGTATTGCCTCGGTTCAGGCTTTTTGAACCTTATTAATAAAATAAGTTTTTTAAAAAAAAAAAATTGAGTCGAACTTTCAAGTGAATGTTTAATCGTTGAGTTATGCTATATTACACTATTAGAAGTGATAATGAAGTTATTAGTCATACAATCAATCATTTATCATGTTCGTGAAGGCTTTAAAGACGAACTTTAGAGTACACAAAAGCACTTTGCTTCAAAGTAAAGCAAACTTGAGTCGAACTTTCAAGTGAATGTTTAATCGTTGAGTTATGCTATATTACACTATTAGAAGTGATAATGAAGTTATTATTCATACAATCGATCATTTATCATGTTCGTGAAGGCTTTAAAGACGAACTTTAGAGTACACTAGCACTTTGCTTCATAGTGAAGCAAACTTGAGTCGAACTTTCAAGTGAATGTTTAATCGTTGAGTTATGTTGTATACAGTATTAGAAGTGATAATAAAGTAATTAGTCATACAATCGACTCATTTATCATATTCGTAAAGGATTTAAAGACAAACTTTAGAGTACAATAGCCCTTCGCTTCAAAGTTAATCAAACTTGATTCGAACTTTCAAGTGAATGTTTAATCATTGAGTTATGCTACATTACACTATTAGAAGTGATAATGAAGTTATTAGTCATACAATCGATCATTTATCATGTTCGTGAAGGCTTTAAAGACGAACTTTAGAGTACACTAGCACTTTGCTTCAAAGTGAAGCAAACTTGAGTCGAACTTTCAAGTGAATGTTTAAGAGTTGAGTTTATGATGTATTACAGTATTAGAAGTGATAATAAAGTGATTAGTCATACAATCGACTCATTTATCATGTTCGTAAAGGCTTTAAAGACGAACTTTAGAGTACACTAGCACTTTGCTTCAAAGTGAAGCAAACTTGAGTCGAACTTTCACGTGAATGTTTAATCATTGAGTTATGCTATATTACACTATTAGAAGTGATACTGTAGTGATTAGTCATACAATCGATCATTTATCATGTTCGTAAAGGCTTCAAAGACGAACTTTAGAGTACACTAGCACTTTGCTTCAAAGTTAAGCAAACTTGATTCGAACTTTCAAGTGAATGATTAATCGTTGAGTTATGCTATATTACACTATTAGAAGTGATAATGAACTGATAAATCATATAGTCGACTCATTTATCATGTTCGTGAAGGCTTTAAAGACGAACTTTAGAGTACACTAGCACTTTGCTTCAAAGTGAAGCAAACTTGAGTCAAACTTTCAAGTGAATGTTTAATCACTGAGTTATGCTATATTACACTATTAGAAGTGATAATGAAGTCATACAATCGACTCATTCATCATGTTCGCGAAGGCTTTATAGACGAACTTTAGAGTACACTAGCACTTTGCTTCAAAGTTAAGAAAACTTGAGTCGAACTTTCAAGTGAATGTTTAATCGTTGAGTTATGCTATTTTACATTATTAGAAGTTATAATGAAGTGATTAGTCATACAGTCGACTCATTTATCATGTTCGCAAAGGCTTTAAAGACGAACTTTAGAGTACACTAGAACTTTGCTTCAAAGTGAAGCAAACTTGAGTCGAACTTTCAAGTGAATGTTTAATCATTGAGTTATGCTATATTACACTATTAGAAGTAATAATAAAGTTATTAGTCATACAATGAATCATTTATCATGTTCGTGAAGGATTTAAAGACGAACTTTAGAGTACACTAGCACTTTGCTTCAAAGTGAAGCAAACTTGAGTCAAACTTTCAAGTGAATGTTTAATCACTGAGTTATGCTATATTACACTATTAGAAGTGATAATGAAGTCATACAATCAACTCATTTATCATGTTCGTGAAGGCTTTAAAGACGAACTTTAGAGTAAACTAGCACTTTGCTTCAAAGTGAAGCAAACTTGAGTCAAACTTTCAAGTGAATGTTTAATCGTTGAGTTATGCTATATTACACTATTAGAAGTGATAATGAAGTTATTAGTCATACAATCGATCATTTATCATGTTTGTGAAGGCTTTAAAGACGAACTTTAGAGTACACTAGCACTTTGCTTCAAAGTAAAGCAAACTTGAGTCGAAGTTTCAAGTGAATGTTTAATCGTTGAGTTATGCTATATTACACTATTAGAAGTGATAATGTAGTGATTAGTCATGCAATCGACTCATTTATCATGTTCGTGAAGGCTTTATAGACGAACTTTAGAGTACACTAGCACTTTGCTTCAAAGTGAAGCAAACTTGATTCGAACTTTCAAGTGAATGATTTGGCCCTATTTCATTACCGACTAGACAAGTGGGTACTAAGGAAGGAAGGCCGGCCATCAGCTTCACAGGGGCTGAAATTGGGGCTGGAGCAAAACGATTTGAGTTCTCTCTTATAGCCAAGTTTACTTTTGGTCGACCTTCACTAGGGGAGATTCAAAAAGCCTTTCAGGCTAACTGGGAAATCAAAGGGCGAGCTACAATCAGCGAAATCTGGGATTCGAGACATATTCTGATCATATTAGACTCTGAAGAGGACGTCAGGGTAGCGCTATCAGCCCCTCTCTTTAAGGTAGGTCATGCCTTTTTCCGTTTATTCAGATGGAGTATGGATTATGATCCTAATAAAGAATCAACTACTACTACAATATGGATTCGGTTGCCTGGGCTCCCTTTGCCACTTTATGATAGCTCCTTTATTGAAGCCATAGTTTCTACCTTTGGATATTTTGTGGGAGTAGATGATAGGACTAAAGCATGTGTATGTGTGAAATATGCCCGTGTTTGTGTTGAACTAGATGTCACTCAAGGAATCCCTGACTCATTCTGGATATCTATGCCTGATAATCAAGGCTATTGGCAGTCAGTAGTGGTTGAATCTAAGCTAGCATACTGCAGTAAATGTAATGTCCATGGGCATAACTTGGAGAACTGCAGGAAGTCCCAGGTGTACAAGGCTATTTTGAATCGGGGAAGGATGCCTAACAAGGATGAAATATCTACTAAAGGTAAGGAGAATATCAAAACTGGTGATATTCCGCAAAAAGAGAAAACTAAATTTGATTGGAATCGTGTGGGAACAAAGAACTCCAAAAAAGATAAGACAGTTATCAATACAGTAGATGAGAATGTAGACATCGTGGGATCTGATGATATCAATCAGGAGAATTCCAACCTTGCAATCGTTGTTTTTGATGGGGTAGCTAAAAGCTGTGATGGGGCTGGCACTTCTAAAGGAGAGATGGTAGGTGATAATGCACCACCCAATAACGTTAATGGACAAGACCCTCCCTCTGCAGGGGATCTCATTACTGATGAAGAAGTGAGTACTAAAGCTCCTAATGATCTTTCAGGGGTTGAAATTAATCTGAAGAGGCATACTCAGGCTCAACGAGATATGGAGAGAAAATCAGATTCGGCCCATCAGTATGTAGGGGGGGCTACAGGTCAAATGAAATTGTCTGAGGCCATTAGAGCATGTTTAATTCCGGGTAGCAAGCACTGCCAGACTAAGGTTGATCAATGATTAATGCCATATGTTGGAATGCAAGGGGTATCTCGAATAGGTACTATTCTTTCTCTTAAAACTCTTTCCATCAATCATGATATATCTTTTTGTGCTATTTTAGAACCCAAAGTGCAGGGTGATAAAATCTGCTCTATCAGTAGGAAGCTTGGTTTTTCTTATTGTCATCATGGTCTTCCTACAAATCATCATATTTGGCTCTTTTGGAAGGATAATATATCAGTTTCGATTCTGAGTAGTAGCTCCCAATTTATTACGTGCCTAGTCACTATCTTAAATACATCCAACAGCTTATATGCACGGTGGTGTATGCTTCTTATGATGTCAATGTTAGAGTTAATTTATGGGAATCGCTAGCCAATGAAGTTTCCTCCCATTCCGATCCTATTATTCTTATGGGTGATTTCAATGCCATTAGTAGATCTGAAGAAAAGAAGGGGGGCCGCCAGTTTGGTTGCAAGTCTTCTACTGACTTCAATAACTTCATCACTGGCTCTGGTTTGCTTGATGTTGGTTTTGAAGGAAATAAATTCACCTGGTGCAATAATAGGAAAGGGAACGACAGAATTTGGATGAGACTTGACAGAGTTTTGATAAATGGTATGGCAGTAACTAACTTTCCTGAATTAAAGGTTATCCATCTTCCGAGAGTTAAATCTGATCATTGCCCTCTTTTAATCAAGTTCAGCCTGGTGAACAAATGTCATAGTATTTTCAGTTTTAACCCTGCATGGGTAAAACACCCCGATTTCCTCGAGTTTGTGGAGTCTTCTTGGAATGGTAGAACTCATACTAATCCCATGATCAACTGCCATCGAAAACTGCAAACTCTGAGGAAAGAGTTGAGGAGTTGGAACTGGAGGGTTTTTGGGGACATTAATAAACGAATTGCGGATCTTAGTGCAAGGTTGGAAAAAAAGGAACGCGATATTCAATCTAATTGGTCCACGGAAGTGGAGGATGATCTTGTTTTCCTTCAAGAGAGACTTAACTCTGCCTTAGAGGATAGGCAGATGTTCTTGGATGCTAAATCTCATGTTGGATGGTTGATTGATGGTGACAGGAATTCAAAGCTTTATCATGCAGCCATTAAAGTTCGCAGAGCAGTTAATAACTTCAGAGTCACTCTTCCAACAGGGATAATATCTGATGACAGGGAAGTTATTGGTAAGATGGCTGTTGATTTCTTTAACAATCTGCTTGGGCAATTTTCTAAAGTTCCTGATGGTAGCTACTTTGGAAATATTACTCCTGTTATTTCAGATGAGGACAACTTGAACCTCAATTCAATCCCTGATGCAGAGGAAATCCATAATGCAGTCCTTAGCCTTCCTAAGAACAGCGCCCCGGGTCCTGATGGATTTACAGGGGCCTTCTATGTTGCGTGCTGGAGCATAATAGGGAGAGATGTGGTAGAGGCAGTACAATTCTTTTTCAGAGGCTCTAGTATTCCTAGAGGGATATCACCCACTCTATTAACTCTAATTCCCAAGGAACAAAACTCTTCAACCTTTGATCAGAGAAGACCAATTAGTCTTTGCAACTTCCTCCATAAAATTATTTCGAAGATTTTAAATGATCGCATTCGGCCTCTGTTGGATAAAATTATCAGCAAAGAGCAATTTGGATTCATTCCTGGAAGATCGATTCATAAATGTATTGCTCTTGCCCATGATCTAGTATCAGATATTAATAAGAGGGTGCATGGTGGTAATGTAATGGTGAAGCTGGACCTCTCTAAGGCTTATGATCGGCTTTCATGGCTTTTCTCCTTCGTGGCATGAAGGCCCTTGGGTTCAATGAGAACTGGTGTGATTTGGTTTATCGCAACATATCCAACTGTTGGTACTCTGTTAGGGTCAGGGGGAAAACTTATGGTTTCTTTAAATCCAACAGAGGTCTTCGACAAGGTGATCCCCTATCTCCTAGTCTTTTCGTTCTCGCTATGGAAATTCTGTCATGTAAATTGAAAGATGCAGCTAGGTCAGGAGGAGGCCTGACGCCTTTTTGGTCTTCCTTTCAGGCTAAGGGAATAAACCACATATTTTTTGCTGATGACATCCTAATTTTTACAAACGGTGGCAGACGATCTTTTAGTAAATTTCTTGATATTATGCAGTTATTCTATGATAACTCAGGTCAGATTTCTAATGCATCTAAGTCTCGTATTTTTTTTCCAAGCATATCAGTGGAGCTAGGAGAGACATGTTGTTGAGAATTTCTGGATTCAATCAAGGAGTCTTTCCTGTGAGGTATCTAGGAACTCCCTTATTTCCAGGTCAGCCAAAAATCTCTTACTTTCAGGGTTTAATTGATTGTATTCGCAGTCGTCTTGGGAGTTGGATGAAATCTTTTTTATCTATGGCTGGTAGAGTTACATTGATTAAATCAGTCCTTCAATCTATTCCAATTCACTGCATGTCGGTTATATCTGTTCCTAAGTCTGTGCTGAAAACTATAGATCAGTTGTTTCGTAACTTTCTATGGGATGTGGGCAGTCAATCTAGGTATCACTGGGTTGGGTGGAATCATATCTGTCAACCCATCTCGGCTGGGGGTCTAGGCATCAGGAATATTAGGTCTCATATGACCTCTCTCCATGGTAAAATGGCTTGGAACTATTTGACCAGTTCTTCTTTGTGGGCAGCCCATGCGAGAAGCAGATTCAAAATTGGTAGGAGAGGTTCGAGCCTTTGGAAGACAATCACTCCCTTTATCACTGGTATTGCCATGGATTGCAGATGGATTTTAGGTAATGGTAGTACTACTATTTCCTGTTTTTGTGATAATTTATCTCTCCCTTACCCTAAAAGGCTAGGGAAATTGACAATCAAGGATGTTCTTAATGATCAGTCTCTAAGGAGGTTTTTTCTGCATAATGTTCATCCTAGAATTCTCAACTCCATTTCCAGAGATTTTGATGATAATACTGAAGATATTCTGATATGGGAGAAGGATAGTTCAGGTAAAGTAACCACTGCCAACTTTCTAAGACCCTTCTTGCCTCCCATCAGCAGCATCAAAAGTTTTGAAGTCATATGGCAGACCTGGATTCCAGTGAAGATTTCCTGCCTCATATGGTGAATTCTTCAGTCAGCTCTCCCTACTAATGACAACGTGCGAAGAGTTCGTATTAGTCTTGCTAGTAAGTGTGCCTGCTGCAGAATTCCTAATTGTGAAACTAGTGAGCATTTGTTTTTCTTTAGCGACATAGCTAAGATTTGTTGGGATTTCATCTGTCCTATTTTTCGCAAGGCTAGGCCCATGTCCTTCCATCATCTTATATACTGCTGGGGAGTATCTGCTGATTTCTCCAAGTTCATTGATTGCCTGGGATTCGGTCTGGTTTGTTGCTGTATTTATGAAATCTGGCTTCACAGAAATAATACAATTCATAAGGATTTTTCTGATTGTTTCAGTAAATGGAAAGTGTTGAAATGGGCAGGGTCTTTGTCAGAGTTGATTAAGGTTCCTTTCAAGTATAATGGTGTCAGTACGGCTATCTGTTCTGCTCTTCATATATCTCCTTATATTTGCCCTAGCAAAAATATTCTTTGGATCCCTTGGAGGCCTTGGCCGGTTGGTAACACCTGTAACATTGCTATTTCTGAAGAAGGAGAGCTCTTGAATATGGCTGCTATCATCAGAGACAATAAGGGCAGCTTTATAGCTGGGTATAAGGCTAAGACAGTGAAGAAGCACTTTCTCCGGTGTATTCTTCAGATCATTAGTGATCTTCATCATCATTGTCAAAGTTTTTCTTGCCTTAAGATAGCTCATCCGGATGCAATTACTCTCAGCTGCAAAACATAGCTCGGACTAGATGTTGTTCCGAGTCAAGAGACGGATTGCAAAGAGTCTTAAGGGGGTCACTGTTCATAAGGTGAGTCACTCCCTCAATAGGCCAGCGTTTGCCTTGTGTATTTGTCACACCAGGTTCATCGTTTCAACTCATTTTTTAGATATGCCTAACTCGGTTCGATAGGCATTGGTTAGAGATATGTTATGTCATCCTTGTTCTTTTCAAGGATCAGGTTCTATTTATGTAATCTCCTCTATGCTGTTCCGGTTTGGGTGAGGCAGGTTTGGTGCTCTTACTTAGAGCTGCAGGTTCTTTTGTGTCGTTTTTTATGGTTTTCTGTCCAGGCAAGTGTCCAACATGTGGATTTGGCCTCTTTTTGTCATCCTATGGCTAGTTTCCGGGATGTGGATTCAGCCCTCTAGGTTTTGTGTTTTGTTATGGTCCTAAGACAAGTTTCCGACATGTGGATTCTGTCTTTGTTTTTGTTTGCTTCTGAGTTAGTTTCCGGGATGTGGATTCAGCTCTTTTCAGGTCGGATGATTGCTCATCTTATGAGGGTGAGTCACCTTAGTAGGGTGGGCTGGTATCCGTTTGTATTGCCTCGGTTCAGGCTTTTTGAACCTTATTAATAAAATAAGTTTTTTAAAAAAAAAAAAATTGAGTCGAACTTTCAAGTGAATGTTTAATCGTTAGTTATGCTATATTACACTATTAGAAGTGATAATGAAGTTATTAGTCATACAATCAATCATTTATCATGTTCGTGAAGGCTTTAAAGACGAACTTTAGAGTACACAAGCACTTTGCTTCAAAGTGAAGCAAACTTGAGTCGAACTTTCAAGTGAATGTTTAATCGTTGAGTTATGCTATATTACACTATTAGAAGTGATAATGAAGTTATTATTCATACAATCGATCATTTATCATGTTCGTGAAGGCTTTAAAGACGAACTTTAGAGTACACTAGCACTTTGCTTCATAGTGAAGCAAACTTGAGTCGAACTTTCAAGTAAATGTTTATTCGTTGAGTTATGTTGTATTACAGTATTAGAAGTGATAATAAAGTAATTAGTCATACAATCGACTCATTTATCATATTCGTAAAGGATTTAAAGACAAACTTTAGAGTACAATAGCCCTTCGCTTCAAAGTTAATCAAACTTGATTCGAACTTTCAAGTGAATGTTTAATCATTGAGTTATGCTATATTACACTATTAAAAGTGATAATGAAGTTATTAGTCATACAATCGATCATTTATCATGTTCGTGAAGGCTTTAAAGACGAACTTTAGAGTACACTAGCACTTTGCTTCAAAGTGAAGCAAACTTGAGTCGAACTTTCAAGTGAATGTTTAAGAGTTGAGTTATGATGTATTACAGTATTAGAAGTGATAATAAAGTGATTAGTCATACAATCGACTCATTTATCATGTTCGTAAAGGCTTTAAAGACGAACTTTAGAGTACACTAGCACTTTGCTTCAAAGTGAAGCAAACTTGAGTCGAACTTTCACGTGAATGTTTAATCATTGAGTTATGCTATATTACACTATTAGAAGTGATACTGTAGTGATTAGTCATACAATCGATCATTTATCATGTTCGTAAAGGCTTCAAAGACGAACTTTAGAGTACACTAGCACTTTGCTTCAAAGTTAAGCAAACTTGATTCGAACTTTCAAGTGAATGATTAATCGTTGAGTTATGCTATATTACACTATTAGAAGTGATAATGAACTGATAAATCATATAGTCGACTCATTTATCATGTTCGTGAAGGCTTTAAAGACGAACTTTAGAGTACACTAGCACTTTGCTTCAAAGTGAAGCAAACTTGAGTCGAACTTTCAAGTGAAGGTTTAATCGTTGAGTTATGCTATATTACACTATTAGAAGTGATAATGAAGTGATAAGTCATACAGTCGACTCATTTATCATTTTCGTGAAGGCTTTAAAGACGAACTTTAGAGTACATTAGCACCTTGCTTCAAAGTGAAGCAAATTTGAGTCGAACTTTCAAGTGAATGTTTAATCGTTATGTAATGCTATATTACACTATTAGAAGTGATAATGTAGTGATTAGA
>QZGG01003192.1:0-26570 GCA_006409495.1 Sedum album
CATGATTGATTGTCATCACCTTATTGCTATAGCCTAGGGTCCATAGATCCTTGATCACCTTTAGTTTGCATTTTAATCTTTCAAAATACCAAAACCTTTCACCAATTCCCCCCAAACCTTTTATTTTAGGCAATTCTTAAGTAGTAAAGACTAGTTAATCAATTCTAACTCATCTCTTGGGTTCGACCCTAGGTCATCTAGGTTTATAAATTTTGTTTGCCGTGTTAGGACATTAAAACTTCCACTATACTACACGTCAGTCGACTCATTTATCATGTTCGTAAGGCTTTAAAGACGAACTTTAGAGTACACTAGCACTTTGCTTCAAAGTGAAGCAAACTTGATTCGAACTTTCAAGTGAATGTTAATCATTGAGTTATGCTATATTACACTATTAGAAGTGATAATGAAGTGATTAGTCATACAATCGACTCATTTATCATGTTCGTAAAGGCTTTAAAGACGAACTTTAGAGTACACTAGCACTTTGCTTCAAAGTGAAGCAAACTTGAGTCGAACTTTCAAGTGAATGTTTAATCGTTGAGTTATGCTATATTACACTATTAGAAGTGATAATGAAGTGATTAGTCATACAATCGACTCATTTATCATGTTCGTGAAGGCTTTAAAGACGAACTTTAGAGTACACTAGCACTTTGCTTCAAAGTGAAGCAAACTTGAGTCGAACTTTCAAGTGAATGTTTAATCGTTGTTATGCTATATTACACTATTAGAAGTGATAATGAAGTGATTAGTCATACAATCGACTCATTTATCATGTTCGTAAGGCTTTAAAGACGAACTTTAGAGTACACTAGCACTTTGCTTCAAAGTGAAGCAAACTTGAGTCGAACTTTCAAGTGAATGTTTAATCGTTGAGTTATGCTATATTACACTATTAGAAGTGATAATGAAGTGATTAGTCATACAATCGACTCATTTATCATGTTCGTAAAGGCTTTAAAGACGAACTTTAGAGTACACTAGCACTTTGCTTCAAAGTGAAGCAAACTTGATCGAACTTTCAAGTGAATGTTTAATCGTTGAGTTATGCTATATTACACTATTAGAAGTGATAATGAAGTGATTAGTCATACAATCGACTCATTTATCATGTTCGTAAGGCTTTAAAGACGAACTTTAGAGTACACTAGCACTTTGCTTCAAAGTGAAGCAAACTTGATCGAACTTTCAAGTGAATGTTTAATCGTTGAGTTATGCTATATTACACTATTAGAAGTGATAATGAAGTGATTAGTCATACAATCGACTCATTTATCATGTTCGTGAAGGCTTTAAAGACGAACTTTAGAGTACACTAGCACTTTGCTTCAAAGTGAAGCAAACTTGAGTCGAACTTTCAAGTGAATGTTTAATCGTTGAGTTATGCTATATTACACTATTAGAAGTGATAATGAAGTGATTAGTCATACAATCGACTCATTTATCATGTTCGTAAGGCTTTAAAGACGAACTTTAGAGTACACTAGCACTTTGCTTCAAAGTGAAGCAAACTTGAGTCGAACTTTCAAGTGAATGTTTAATCGTTGAGTTATGCTATATTACACTATTAGAAGTGATAATGAAGTGATTAGTCATACAATCGACTCATTTATCATGTTCGTAAGGCTTTAAAGACGAACTTTAGAGTACACTAGCACTTTGCTTCAAAGTGAAGCAAACTTGAGTCGAACTTTCAAGTGAATGTTTAATCGTTGAGTTATGCTATATTACACTATTAGAAGTGATAATGAAGTGATTAGTCATACAATCGACTCATTTATCATGTTCGTAAAGGCTTTAAAGACGAACTTTAGAGTACACTAGCACTTTGCTTCAAAGTGAAGCAAACTTGAGTCGAACTTTCAAGTGAATGTTTAATCGTTGAGTTATGCTATAACACTATTAGAAGTGATAATGAAGTGATTAGTCATACAATCGACTCATTTATCATGTTCGTAAGGCTTTAAAGACGAACTTTAGAGTACACTAGCACTTTGCTTCAAAGTGAAGCAAACTTGAGTCGAACTTTCAAGTGAATGTTTAATCGTTGAGTTATGCTATAACACTATTAGAAGTGATAATGAAGTGATTAGTCATACAATCGACTCATTTATCATGTTCGTGAAGGCTTTAAAGACGAACTTTAGAGTACACTAGCACTTTGCTTCAAAGTGAAGCAAACTTGAGAACTTTCAAGTGAATGTTTAATCGTTGAGTTATGCTATATTACACTATTAGAAGTGATAATGAAGTGATTAGTCATACAATCGACTCATTTATCATGTTCGTGAAGGCTTTAAAGACGAACTTTAGAGTACACTAGCACTTTGCTTCAAAGTGAAGCAAACTTGAGTCGAACTTTCAAGTGAATGTTTAATCGTTGAGTTATGCTATATTACACTATTAGAAGTGATAATGAAGTGATTAGTCATACAATCGACTCATTTATCATGTTCGTGAAGGCTTTAAAGACGAACTTTAGAGTACACTAGCACTTTGCTTCAAAGTGAAGCAAACTTGAGTCGAACTTTCAAGTGAATGTTTAATCGTTGAGTTATGCTATATTACACTATTAGAAGTGATAATGAAGTGATTAGTCATACAATCGACTCATTTATCATGTTCGTGAAGGCTTTAAAGACGAACTTTAGAGTACACTAGCACTTTGCTTCAAAGTGAAGCAAACTTGAGTCGAACTTTCAAGTGAATGTTTAATCGTTGAGTTATGCTATATTACACTATTAGAAGTGATAATGAAGTGATTAGTCATACAATCGACTCATTTATCATGTTCGTAAAGGCTTTAAAGACGAACTTTAGAGTACACTAGCACTTTGCTTCAAAGTGAAGCAAACTTGATCGAACTTTCAAGTGAATGTTAATCGTTGAGTTATGCTATATTACACTATTAGAAGTGATAATGAAGTGATTAGTCATACAATCGACTCATTTATCATGTTCGTAAAGGCTTTAAAGACGAACTTTAGAGTACACTAGCACTTTGCTTCAAAGTGAAGCAAACTTGATCGAACTTTCAAGTGAATGTTTAATCGTTGAGTTATGCTATACACTATTAGAAGTGATAATGAAGTGATTAGTCATACAATCGACTCATTTATCATGTTCGTAAGGCTTTAAAGACGAACTTTAGAGTACACTAGCACTTTGCTTCAAAGTGAAGCAAACTTGAGTCGAACTTTCAAGTGAATGTTTAATCGTTGAGTTATGCTATATTACACTATTAGAAGTGATAATGAAGTGATTAGTCATACAATCGACTCATTTATCATGTTCGTAAGGCTTTAAAGACGAACTTTAGAGTACACTAGCACTTTGCTTCAAAGTGAAGCAAACTTGATCGAACTTTCAAGTGAATGTTTAATCGTTGAGTTATGCTATATTACACTATTAGAAGTGATAATGAAGTGATTAGTCATACAATCGACTCATTTATCATGTTCGTAAGGCTTTAAAGACGAACTTTAGAGTACACTAGCACTTTGCTTCAAAGTGAAGCAAACTTGAGTCGAACTTTCAAGTGAATGTTTAATCGTTGAGTTATGCTATATTACACTATTAGAAGTGATAATGAAGTGATTAGTCATACAATCGACTCATTTATCATGTTCGTGAAGGCTTTAAAGACGAACTTTAGAGTACACTAGCACTTTGCTTCAAAGTGAAGCAAACTTGAGTCGAACTTTCAAGTGAATGTTTAATCGTTGAGTTATGCTATATTACACTATTAGAAGTGATAATGAAGTGATTAGTCATACAATCGACTCATTTATCATGTTCGTAAGGCTTTAAAGACGAACTTTAGAGTACACTAGCACTTTGCTTCAAAGTGAAGCAAACTTGAGTCGAACTTTCAAGTGAATGTTTAATCGTTGAGTTATGCTATATTACACTATTAGAAGTGATAATGAAGTGATTAGTCATACAATCGACTCATTTATCATGTTCGTAAGGCTTTAAAGACGAACTTTAGAGTACACTAGCACTTTGCTTCAAAGTGAAGCAAACTTGAGTCGAACTTTCAAGTGAATGTTTAATCGTTGAGTTATGCTATAACACTATTAGAAGTGATAATGAAGTGATTAGTCATACAATCGACTCATTTATCATGTTCGTAAAGGCTTTAAAGACGAACTTTAGAGTACACTAGCACTTTGCTTCAAAGTGAAGCAAACTTGAGTCGAACTTTCAAGTGAATGTTTAATCGTTGAGTTATGCTATATTACACTATTAGAAGTGATAATGAAGTGATTAGTCATACAATCGACTCATTTATCATGTTCGTGAAGGCTTTAAAGACGAACTTTAGAGTACACTAGCACTTTGCTTCAAAGTGAAGCAAACTTGAGTCGAACTTTCAAGTGAATGTTTAATCGTTGAGTTATGCTATATTACACTATTAGAAGTGATAATGAAGTGATTAGTCATACAATCGACTCATTTATCATGTTCGTAAGGCTTTAAAGACGAACTTTAGAGTACACTAGCACTTTGCTTCAAAGTGAAGCAAACTTGAGTCGAACTTTCAAGTGAATGTTTAATCGTTGAGTTATGCTATATTACACTATTAGAAGTGATAATGTGATGATTAGTCATACAATCGACTCATTTATCATGTTCGTAAGGCTTTAAAGACGAACTTTAGAGTACACTAGCACTTTGCTTCAAAGTGAAGCAAACTTGAGTCGAACTTTCAAGTGAATGTTTAATCGAGTTATGCTATATTACACTATTAGAAGTGATAATGAAGTGATTAGTCATACAATCGACTCATTTATCATGTTCGTAAGGCTTTAAAGACGAACTTTAGAGTACACTAGCACTTTGCTTCAAAGTGAAGCAAACTTGAGTCGAACTTTCAAGTGAATGTTTAATCGTTGAGTTATGCTATATTACACTATTAGAAGTGATAATGAAGTGATTAGTCATACAATCGACTCATTTATCATGTTCGTAAAGGCTTTAAAGACGAACTTTAGAGTACACTAGCACTTTGCTTCAAAGTGAAGCAAACTTGAGTCGAACTTTCAAGTGAATGTTTAATCGTTGAGTTATGCTATATTACACTATTAGAAGTGATAATGAAGTGATTAGTCATACAATCGACTCATTTATCATGTTCGTAAGGCTTTAAAGACGAACTTTAGAGTACACTAGCACTTTGCTTCAAAGTGAAGCAAACTTGAGTCGAACTTTCAAGTGAATGTTTAATCGTTGAGTTATGCTATATTACACTATTAGAAGTGATAATGAAGTGATTAGTCATACAATCGACTCATTTATCATGTTCGTAAAGGCTTTAAAGACGAACTTTAGAGTACACTAGCACTTTGCTTCAAAGTGAAGCAAACTTGAGTCGAACTTTCAAGTGAATGTTTAATCGTTGAGTTATGCTATATTACACTATTAGAAGTGATAATGAAGTGATTAGTCATACAATCGACTCATTTATCATGTTCGTAAAGGCTTTAAAGACGAACTTTAGAGTACACTAGCACTTTGCTTCAAAGTGAAGCAAACTTGAGTCGAACTTTCAAGTGAATGTTTAATCATTGAGTTATGCTATATTACACTATTAGAAGTGATAATGAAGTGATTAGTCATACAATCGACTCATTTATCATGTTCGTGAAGGCTTTAAAGACGAACTTTAGAGTACACTAGCACTTTGCTTCAAAGTGAAGCAAACTTGAGTCGAACTTTCAAGTGAATGTTTAATCGTTGAGTTATGCTATATTACACTATTAGAAGTGATAATGAAGTGATTAGTCATACAATCGACTCATTTATCATGTTCGTAAGGCTTTAAAGACGAACTTTAGAGTACACTAGCACTTTGCTTCAAAGTGAAGCAAACTTGAGTCGAACTTTCAAGTGAATGTTTAATCGTTGAGTTATGCTATATTACACTATTAGAAGTGATAATGAAGTGATTAGTCATACAATCGACTCATTTATCATGTTCGTAAAGGCTTTAAAGACGAACTTTAGAGTACACTAGCACTTTGCTTCAAAGTGAAGCAAACTTGAGTCGAACTTTCAAGTGAATGTTTAATCGTTGAGTTATGCTATATTACACTATTAGAAGTGATAATGAAGTGATTAGTCATACAATCGACTCATTTATCATGTTCGTAAAGGCTTTAAAGACGAACTTTAGAGTACACTAGCACTTTGCTTCAAAGTGAAGCAAACTTGAGTCGAACTTTCAAGTGAATGTTTAATCGTTGAGTTATGCTATATTACACTATTAGAAGTGATAATGAAGTGATTAGTCATACAATCGACTCATTTATCATGTTCGTAAAGGCTTTAAAGACGAACTTTAGAGTACACTAGCACTTTGCTTCAAAGTGAAGCAAACTTGAGTCGAACTTTCAAGTGAATGTTTAATCGTTGAGTTATGCTATACACTATTAGAAGTGATAATGAAGTGATTAGTCATACAATCGACTCATTTATCATGTTCGTGAAGGCTTTAAAGACGAACTTTAGAGTACACTAGCACTTTGCTTCAAAGTGAAGCAAACTTGAGTCGAACTTTCAAGTGAATGTTTAATCGTTGAGTTATGCTATATTACACTATTAGAAGTGATAATGAAGTGATTAGTCATACAATCGACTCATTTATCATGTTCGTAAAGGCTTTAAAGACGAACTTTAGAGTACACTAGCACTTTGCTTCAAAGTGAAGCAAACTTGAGTCGAACTTTCAAGTGAATGTTTAATCGTTGAGTTATGCTATATTACACTATTAGAAGTGATAATGAAGTGATTAGTCATACAATCGACTCATTTATCATGTTCGTAAGGCTTTAAAGACGAACTTTAGAGTACACTAGCACTTTGCTTCAAAGTGAAGCAAACTTGAGTCGAACTTTCAAGTGAATGTTTAATCGTTGAGTTATGCTATATTACACTATTAGAAGTGATAATGAAGTGATTAGTCATACAATCGACTCATTTATCATGTTCGTAAAGGCTTTAAAGACGAACTTTAGAGTACACTAGCACTTTGCTTCAAAGTGAAGCAAACTTGATCGAACTTTCAAGTGAATGTTAATCGTTGAGTTATGCTATATTACACTATTAGAAGTGATAATGAAGTGATTAGTCATACAATCGACTCATTTATCATGTTCGTAAAGCTTTAAAGACGAACTTTAGAGTACACTAGCACTTTGCTTCAAAGTGAAGCAAACTTGAGTCGAACTTTCAAGTGAATGTTAATCATTGAGTTATGCTATATTACACTATTAGAAGTGATAATGAAGTGATTAGTCATACAATCGACTCATTTATCATGTTCGTAAGGCTTTAAAGACGAACTTTAGAGTACACTAGCACTTTGCTTCAAAGTGAAGCAAACTTGAGTCGAACTTTCAAGTGAATGTTTAATCATTGAGTTATGCTATATTACACTATTAGAAGTGATAATGAAGTGATTAGTCATACAATCGACTCATTTATCATGTTCGTGAAGGCTTTAAAGACGAACTTTAGAGTACACTAGCACTTTGCTTCAAAGTGAAGCAAACTTGAGTCGAACTTTCAAGTGAATGTTAATCGTTAGTTATGCTATACACTATTAGAAGTGATAATGAAGTGATTAGTCATACAATCGACTCATTTATCATGTTCGTAAGGCTTTAAAGACGAACTTTAGAGTACACTAGCACTTTGCTTCAAAGTGAAGCAAACTTGAGTCGAACTTTCAAGTGAATGTTTAATCGTTGAGTTATGCTATATTACACTATTAGAAGTGATAATGAAGTTATTAGTCATACAATCGACTCATTTATCATGTTCGTAAGGCTTTAAAGACGAACTTTAGAGTACACTAGCACTTTGCTTCAAAGTGAAGCAAACTTGATCGAACTTTCAAGTGAATGTTTAATCGTTGAGTTATGCTATATTACACTATTAGAAGTGATAATGAAGTGATTAGTCATACAATCGACTCATTTATCATGTTCGTAAGGCTTTAAAGACGAACTTTAGAGTACACTAGCACTTTGCTTCAAAGTGAAGCAAACTTGATCGAACTTTCAAGTGAATGTTAATCGTTGAGTTATGCTATACACTATTAGAAGTGATAATGAAGTGATTAGTCATACAATCGACTCATTTATCATGTTCGTAAGGCTTTAAAGACGAACTTTAGAGTACACTAGCACTTTGCTTCAAAGTGAAGCAAACTTGATCGAACTTTCAAGTGAATGTTTAATCGTTGAGTTATGCTATATTACACTATTAGAAGTGATAATGAAGTGATTAGTCATACAATCGACTCATTTATCATGTTCGTAAAGGCTTTAAAGACGAACTTTAGAGTACACTAGCACTTTGCTTCAAAGTGAAGCAAACTTGAGTCGAACTTTCAAGTGAATGTTTAATCGTTGAGTTATGCTATATTACACTATTAGAAGTGATAATGAAGTGATTAGTCATACAATCGACTCATTTATCATGTTCGTAAAGGCTTTAAAGACGAACTTTAGAGTACACTAGCACTTTGCTTCAAAGTGAAGCAAACTTGAGTCGAACTTTCAAGTGAATGTTTAATCGTTGAGTTATGCTATATTACACTATTAGAAGTGATAATGAAGTGATTAGTCATACAATCGACTCATTTATCATGTTCGTAAAGGCTTTAAAGACGAACTTTAGAGTACACTAGCACTTTGCTTCAAAGTGAAGCAAACTTGATCGAACTTTCAAGTGAATGTTAATCGTTGAGTTATGCTATATTACACTATTAGAAGTGATAATGAAGTGATTAGTCATACAATCGACTCATTTATCATGTTCGTGAAGGCTTTAAAGACGAACTTTAGAGTACACTAGCACTTTGCTTCAAAGTGAAGCAAACTTGATCGAACTTTCAAGTGAATGTTAATCGTTGAGTTATGCTATATTACACTATTAGAAGTGATAATGAAGTGATTAGTCATACAATCGATCATTTATCATGTTCGTAAAGGCTTTAAAGACGAACTTTAGAGTACACTAGCACTTTGCTTCAAAGTGAAGCAAACTTGATCGAACTTTCAAGTGAATGTTTAATCGTTGAGTTATGCTATAACTATTAGAAGTGATAATGAAGTGATTAGTCATACAATCGACTCATTTATCATGTTCGTAAGGCTTTAAAGACGAACTTTAGAGTACACTAGCACTTTGCTTCAAAGTGAAGCAAACTTGATCGAACTTTCAAGTGAATGTTTAATCGTTGAGTTATGCTATATTACACTATTAGAAGTGATAATGAAGTGATTAGTCATACAATCGACTCATTTATCATGTTCGTAAGGCTTTAAAGACGAACTTTAGAGTACACTAGCACTTTGCTTCAAAGTGAAGCAAACTTGAGTCGAACTTTCAAGTGAATGTTTAATCGTTGAGTTATGCTATATTACACTATTAGAAGTGATAATGAAGTGATTAGTCATACAATCGACTCATTTATCATGTTCGTAAGGCTTTAAAGACGAACTTTAGAGTACACTAGCACTTTGCTTCAAAGTGAAGCAAACTTGAGTCGAACTTTCAAGTGAATGTTTAATCGTTGAGTTATGCTATATTACACTATTAGAAGTGATAATGAAGTGATTAGTCATACAATCGACTCATTTATCATGTTCGTAAGGCTTTAAAGACGAACTTTAGAGTACACTAGCACTTTGCTTCAAAGTGAAGCAAACTTGATCGAACTTTCAAGTGAATGTTTAATCGTTGAGTTATGCTATATTACACTATTAGAAGTGATAATGAATGATTAGTCATACAATCGACTCATTTATCATGTTCGTAAAGGCTTTAAAGACGAACTTTAGAGTACACTAGCACTTTGCTTCAAAGTGAAGCAAACTTGATCGAACTTTCAAGTGAATGTTAATCGTTGAGTTATGCTATATTACACTATTAGAAGTGATAATGAAGTGATTAGTCATACAATCGACTCATTTATCATGTTCGTGAAGGCTTTAAAGACGAACTTTAGAGTACACTAGCACTTTGCTTCAAAGTGAAGCAAACTTGAGTCGAACTTTCAAGTGAATGTTTAATCGTTGAGTTATGCTATATTACACTATTAGAAGTGATAATGAAGTGATTAGTCATACAATCGACTCATTTATCATGTTCGTAAAGGCTTTAAAGACGAACTTTAGAGTACACTAGCACTTTGCTTAAAGTGAAGCAAACTTGAGTCGAACTTTCAAGTGAATGTTTAATCGTTGAGTTATGCTATATTACACTATTAGAAGTGATAATGTAGTGATTAGTCATACAATCGACTCATTTATCATGTTCGTAAAGGCTTTAAAGACGAACTTTAGAGTACACTAGCACTTTGCTTCAAAGTGAAGCAAACTTGAGTCGAACTTTCAAGTGAATGTTTAATCGTTGAGTTATGCTATATTACACTATTAGAAGTGATAATGAAGTTATAGTCATACAATCGACTCATTTATCATGTTCGTAAGGCTTTAAAGACGAACTTTAGAGTACACTAGCACTTTGCTTCAAAGTGAAGCAAACTTGATTCGAACTTTCAAGTGAATGTTTAATCGTTGAGTTATGCTATATTACACTATTAGAAGTGATAATGAAGTGATTAGTCATACAATCGACTCATTTATCATGTTCGTAAGGCTTTAAAGACGAACTTTAGAGTACACTAGCACTTTGCTTCAAAGTGAAGCAAACTTGATCGAACTTTCAAGTGAATGTTTAATCGTTGAGTTATGCTATACACTATTAGAAGTGATAATGAAGTGATTAGTCATACAATCGACTCATTTATCATGTTCGTAAAGGCTTTAAAGACGAACTTTAGAGTACACTAGCACTTTGCTTCAAAGTGAAGCAAACTTGAGTCGAACTTTCAAGTGAATGTTAATCGTTGAGTTATGCTATATTACACTATTAGAAGTGATAATGAAGTGATTAGTCATACAATCGACTCATTTATCATGTTCGTGAAGGCTTTAAAGACGAACTTTAGAGTACACTAGCACTTTGCTTCAAAGTGAAGCAAACTTGAGTCGAACTTTCAAGTGAATGTTTAATCGTTGAGTTATGCTATATTACACTATTAGAAGTGATAATGAAGTGATTAGTCATACAATCGACTCATTTATCATGTTCGTAAGGCTTTAAAGACGAACTTTAGAGTACACTAGCACTTTGCTTCAAAGTGAAGCAAACTTGAGTCGAACTTTCAAGTGAATGTTTAATCGTTGAGTTATGCTATATTACACTATTAGAAGTGATAATGAAGTGATTAGTCATACAATCGATCATTTATCATGTTCGTAAGGCTTTAAAGACGAACTTTAGAGTACACTAGCACTTTGCTTCAAAGTGAAGCAAACTTGAGTCGAACTTTCAAGTGAATGTTTAATCGTTGAGTTATGCTATATTACACTATTAGAAGTGATAATGAAGTGATTAGTCATACAATCGACTCATTTATCATGTTCGTAAGGCTTTAAAGACGAACTTTAGAGTACACTAGCACTTTGCTTCAAAGTGAAGCAAACTTGATCGAACTTTCAAGTGAATGTTTAATCGTTGAGTTATGCTATATTACACTATTAGAAGTGATAATGAAGTGATTAGTCATACAATCGACTCATTTATCATGTTCGTGAAGGCTTTAAAGACGAACTTTAGAGTACACTAGCACTTTGCTTCAAAGTGAAGCAAACTTGATCGAACTTTCAAGTGAATGTTAATCGTTGAGTTATGCTATATTACACTATTAGAAGTGATAATGAAGTGATTAGTCATACAATCGACTCATTTATCATGTTCGTAAAGGCTTTAAAGACGAACTTTAGAGTACACTAGCACTTTGCTTCAAAGTGAAGCAAACTTGAGTCGAACTTTCAAGTGAATGTTTAATCGTTGAGTTATGCTATACACTATTAGAAGTGATAATGAAGTGATTAGTCATACAATCGACTCATTTATCATGTTCGTAAAGGCTTTAAAGACGAACTTTAGAGTACACTAGCACTTTGCTTCAAAGTGATACAAACTTGATTCGAACTTTAGAGTACACTAGCACTTTGCTCAAAAGGCCGAAACGATGAAAAGAAGAAATTTGTGCAACAAAGGCTATCAATTTGTCCGTAAACTATAGTAGAGCGTCAAAGACGTAAGCTCAGAAACCCTAAGACGCGGATCAATCACGCACCAAAGAAAGCGGATACGAATAACCATGCAATCGCGAATCAAGAAGAATTTGGTGACCGGTGCTTAAACAGGACTATCTCCCAATATCAGCCGAATTGATATGCATTCCACAAGAGAGGTAACACAAAGTTTGAATTAGTTACTCAAAATCAGTTTAGTGTTGTATGATCACAAGTTGCGGCAGGTTGTGAGAGAAGCGCATACGTGTGGCCGCAGTAAGTCCAATATTCATGCGTGCAGTACACAAGAGGTAAGAAGCCGACTTGTTCAGGGACGAAAAAGAGTAAGTGTGGGGGGATTGATAGAGCGTAGTTATACGCTACTTTAAGTCCTTTTACATTGCTAATATTCTAACATATTTTAGTATAAGATTACGGCTTTTTGGTGTAAGTTTTGTATTTCAGGTTTAAAAGAAGAGTTAGAATAAAAATGCAACAAGAAGGCTGAATCTCGAGCAAAAAAGACAACAAGGTGACAAAAAGGACAAAGGACCACTAGCGCGCGAGCAATAAGGCGCGCGAGTGTGGGTCGCATAGAAAAGGCAGTTTCGACCTTCGCTGCTTCGTAAGGATGCTGAGAATGATTTACTGATCGGATGGAAACGAATTTTATATGGATGAAAAGCTGACTCAAAGGGCTACAACTCTCTAGTTTACTTCAACTTCAGATTCGTAATGGAAGATAGTCAAAAACGAGTCGTAAGAAGAAACAGTGCCACTGCAAACTGCAGAATATATTTTATGCGAGATTTTAGGGATAAATATAGAAATCTTAGATTATCTATTTCTTAGTTGGAACTTAGAAATCTAAGATTATCTATTTCCTAGCTTGAACTTAGGAATCTAAGATTATCTAACTTAGAAATCTAAGATTATCTATTTTAGAAATCTAAGATTATCTATTTTAGAAATCAAAGATTATCTCTTTCCTAGTTTGAATTTAGGAACCCTAGATGAAGCATATAAATACAAAGCTAGAGACATGCAGCCATCCATCCGCCCTAGAGGCGAGACATAGACACACGGAGAGAGAGCTGACGGCGCAGAGTAGAATTCCGGCGAAGACGTGCGCACCACCTGTCACGCGAGCCGGACGACGCAACATCCAGATTTGTCTTGTTATTTTAGTTGTCTTATAATTATTCTTGAGATGTATTCAATCAGTATGTCTAGCTAACTTACTGATTTCGGTTTGGATTTGGATCTATGAATAATATGTTTTTGAGGTCTTGTTCTTAATTCACATGATAAGTTTAGTATTATTATTCCGCACTCCATTGCATGATAATTAGGTTAGACAATTAAGCGAAGCCTTGCACCGCAGACTTAGTTGTAGAATCTAATATCTATAGTTAAACTATCAGAAGTACGTGACTGTGAATGATAGGAGTAACACTAGAATAGGCAGTAACTACCTTGACCGGATTCGTTATTGACTAGACTAGATTGAGTAGTAATATCATACAAACCTTGACCGGAATGTATGTGTAGGTTATTAAGCTGTGACAGGACCTTAATCTACATGGACAATTATATCATGTGCCCTTAGTGACCCAGGATAAAACATAGAGTTCATAGTGAAGAATCTGAACCGGATTCGTCTCTTGCATATTTATTTGCATCTTTCATACTTGCTATCTGTGTGTGCGCCAGTTGTACTTGCGCGCCAGTTTCTGTCTTTTCTTCATACTTTCTACTCACAACCCAATTTTAGTTTGTAGTTGAAAAGAGACTTCCACCGTTCCCTGTGGATTCGACCCCAGCTTGCCAATACTATACTAGTAAGGAGAGTCGGGACAAATTTGCAGCACTCAACGACGTGCTCGTCAAATTTTGGCGCCGTTGCCGGGGAGCGGCTAGAGAAGTTTTCTTTTCTTTTTCTTTGTTATTTACTTTTTGTTTTTCTTATATAAAAATCCAAAAAAAATTAGTTACGTTTAATCTCGCTGTTGTTTTTGCTTTTGCTTGGAAGTTAGAGGTGAGAACAGCATGATCGGTAGACGAATGGATAACACACCAGATGCGCCAGCGCGCAATGTCGAGAACTTGTTTGCTAGACTGAACCCCGCAGAGTTGGATGCTATTAGAAGGGAGGTTCAGAGAGATTTTGAGCAAAGCATGGCTGATGCGGCATTGAGGAATAAGGTCCAGATTCAAAATAACGTTGATGCTCGTGCGCCACCATATGTCGCGCGTGTTCCTACGCAACCGGTAGTTCGACGCACCATAAAAGAGATGTTTGCTGCTGAGAATGGGTTCAGTTGGAGAGCGGATCAGAACTTCCAGAGACCGCGCGCCGACTGGTGCGCGCAACCTTACGCTCCAACTGGCGCGCGACCTTTTGCGCCAGCTGCTTCATACAACCCACTGCACAAATACACTGAAGGACCAGCACAATACAATCAGCAACCAAGAAGGTCTCTGGAGGACATAGTCGGACAGCTGGCAGAAACCATACGCATGAACGAAGAGCAAAACGACAAGCGTTTCACTCTCATTGAAAATCAGCTGACAGAGATCTCCGCTAGCATAATTGAAATCATGGAGCACAGGAAAGCAAGAAGAACCTCTTCTCAAAACGGGGTCAATACAGAGATACTTAGGTCAGACAAAGAGACATCAAGTGCGCCAGCTGTCACACGCGCACTGGAAAGCGTGCAACTGGAGGCGCATCCAGTGGATTCAGCCGATTCGGATGAGGAGATTATTGAAGAGCACGCTGAATTGGCGCCAGTAGATGAGAGGTACATTGGAGAGTTTAATGAATTAATTGTTGCTAATGAGCTTGTACCGTCTGATGCGCAGGAACTAGTGGTTGCGCTCAAGGAACCGATATACCACTCTGATTATGACTGCAAGGGCAAGGGAGAGACTCTGCCCAATATCGTTAAAAGTGGTCTAAAATACGATCAAAGGTTTGCTCTAGACGAACCGTTGGAGCTGAGCGAGCCAAGTCGCGCGCCAGTTGGTGCGCGAGTACACCATGGTTCGAGAGAAGCTCGTGAGCGAGTGCGAACGCGCGCTTTGACTCGCGCGACATCAACAGATTTGAACCTTTTTCCAAACTTTCATTCTGGTTTTGATGTCACTAAACTCCCAGTTAAGCACAGATTCTAATTATGCACTTGAATATTTGCCATACAGGTACAAAGCTGATAACAAAAAAGGGCAAAAATTCAAGTGTGGGGGAGAACACTGGTGCGCCATAGTCTGCGCAAGGTACTGTCGAGCCAACGACGTTAAACAAAGGCACTTGTCGGGAGGTAACCCGTCACTTTACTTTACACGTTTTAGTTGCATTAGGATTTTTTGTTTTTTAGATAACTTAGTTTTTGCATGCATGCTACTGCCTTCTTTACTACTTTGCATAACGTGAGGACACGTTTTTGTTTAAGTGTGGGGGGTAGTACATCTATCTTAGGAGTAGTTTAGTAATTTTTTCATTTTTTTTTAGTTTAGAAACTGAATGTGAACATCTCAAGAGGTAATCGTGCGCGAGAAACATTGGCGTGCGCAACCTGTGTGCGTACTCGCGCACCTGCGTAATTTGTGCTTATATGACATATTCTGATTTTTGATAATTTTTTCGAATTTTGTGTATCTCTTGAGTGGAATAAAGGGATGTGGAGCTGATAGAAACGTCCTAGAGAAGCAGTCGACCGAACGAAGCTTGAGGATCGGTTGCATGGTTATGAGTATTCGTGGAGGTTGGTACTTCGCGGTCAAAGGATAAAGAGCAAGCTCAGTCACGCAGATGCCGAAGGCGAAACCCTAAGCGTGACGAGACGGAAAAACAGACCGTCTTCGTGGAAGTTAGTTGCTCAGGAAGGGGCGCGCGGTTGCAAACGCGTGACCTGACTTGCGCGCGACTATCAGAAGCGAGAGCGGGGCGTGGTTCCATAGCTGTTATCCGAAGGCCATGATTGGAAACCGTTCTAGGGAAGAATAAGATCCGGACCAGAAAGCAGAGTATTCAATTCAAAGTTAAAGCTCAAAAGGCCGAAACAATGAAAAGAAGAAATTGTGCAACAAAGTTATCAATCTGTCCGAAAACAAGTAGAAGCGTCAAAGACGTAAGCTCAGAAACCCTAAGACGCGGATCAATCACGTACCAAAGAAAGCGGATACGAATAACCATGCAATCGCGAATCAAGAAGAATTCGGTGACCGGTGCTTAAACAGGACTATCTCCCAATCATCCAAATTGATATGCATTCCACAAGAGAGGTAACACAAGGTTTGAATTAGTTACTTAAATCAGTTTAGTGTTGTATAATCACAATTGCGCAGGTTGTGAGAGTGGCGCACATGTGTGGCGCAGTAAGTCCAATATTCACGCGTGCAGTACACAAGAGGTAAGGAAGCCGACTTGTTCAGGGACGAACAAGAGTAAGTGTGGGGGATTTGATAGAGCGTAGTTATACGCTACTTTAAGTCCTTTACATTGCTAATATTCTAACATATTTTAGTATAAGATTACGCTTTTGGTGTAGTTTTGTATTTCAGGTTTAAAAGAAGAGTTAGAATAAAAATGCAACAAGAAGGCTGAATCTCGAGCAAAAAGACAACAAGGTGACAAAAAGGACAAAGGACCACTAGCGCGCGAGCAATAAGGCGCGCGAGTGTGGGTCGCATAGAAAAGGCAGTTTCGACCTTCGCTGCTTCGTAAGGATGCTGAGAATGATTTACTGATCGGATGGAAACGAATTTTATATGGATGAAAAGCTGACTCAAAGGGCTACAACTCTCTAGTTTACTTCAACTTCAGATTCGTAATGGAAGATAGTCAAAAACGAGTCGTAAGAAGAAACAGTGCCACTGCAAACTGCAGAATATATTTTATGCGAGATTTTAGGGATAAATATAGAAATCTTAGATTATCTATTTCCTAGTTGGAACTTAGAAATCTAAGATTATCTATTTCCTAGCTTGAACTTAGGAATCTAAGATTATCTAACTTAGAAATCTAAGATTATCTATTTTAGAAATCTAAGATTATCTATTTTAGAAATCAAAGATTATCTCTTTCCTAGTTTGAATTTAGGAACCCTAGATGAAGCATATAAATACAAAGCTAGAGACATGCAGCCATCCATCCGCCCTAGAGGCGAGACAGAGACACGGAGAGAGAGAGCTGACGGCGCAGAGCTTAATTCCGGCGAAGACGTGCGCGCAAGCTGTCACGCGAGCCTGACGACGCAAACAGATTTGTCTTGTTATTTTAGTTGTTTATAATTATTCTTGAGATGTATTCATCAGTATGTAGCTAACTTACTGATTTCGGTTTGGATTTGATCTATGAATAATATGTTTTGAGGTCTTGTTCTTAATTTGCATGATTAAGTTTAGTATTATTATTCCGCACTCCATTGCATGATAATTAGGTTAGACAATTAAGCGAAGCCTTGCACCGCAGACTTAGTTGTAGAATCTATATCTATAGTTAAACTATCAGAAGTACGTGACTGTGAATGATAGGAGTAACACTAGAATAGGCAGTAACTACCTTGACCGGATTCGTTATTGACTAGACTAGATTGAGTATAATATCATACAACCTTGACCGGAATGTATGTGTAGGTTATTAAGCTGTGACAGGACCTTAATCTACGTGGACAATTATATCATGTGCCTTTAGTGACCAGGATAAAACATAGAGTTCATAGTGAAGAATCTGAACCGGATTCATCTCTTGCATATTTATTTGCGTCTATCATACTTGCTGTCTGTGTGTGCGCCAGTTTGTACTTGCGCAACAGTTTTTCTTTCTTTTAATTGTTCTCACGCACAACACAACAACCCCAATTCTTTAGTTTTGTAGTTGAAAAGAGACTTCCACCGTTCCCTGTGGATTCGACCCCAGCTTGCCAATACTATACTAGTAAGGAGAGTCAGGACAAATTTGCAGCACTCAACGACGTGCTCGTCAACGACTTTATCTAAAACTGAAAAGATTAGTTTTTGTTCTAGTTTGAAGGGTGTTAAAGTTCCTTCGGGTTTCTCGTCAAATATTTCAAGTCTGGTTTCCATGAAAGACATGCGTCTTGTTGGTTTAAAATCTCATGATTGTCACACATTGATGCAACAGCTGTTGCCTATCGCAATTCGTGGGATATTGCCTGAGAACGTGAGATCTGCTATTACAAGATTGTGTGTTGTTTTTCAGCTCTTTGTGTTCTAAGACTGTTGACCCGCTTGACTTAGACGAACTCCAAAATCAAATTGTTGTTACTATCTGTCAGCTTGAGATGTATTTTCCTCCCTCATTTTTTGACATTATGGTTCATTTGACTATTCATTTAGTACGGGAGATAAAATTTCTTGGACCGGTCCATATGAGATGGATGTATCCTTTCGAAAGGTACATGAAAACCTTAAAAGGTTATGTGAGAAATAGACATCGACCTGAAGGTTCTATGGTTGAAGGATACATTGCCGAGGAAGCAATTGAGTTTTGCTCACATTATTTGGGCAATATTGAGTCTATTGGGATTCCAAAGCCGCGACACTTTGATCGTCTTCAGGGGAAAGGAACAATTGGATTTCAAGTTAAAGTTGTTCCTCGATCAGAGTTGCATGACGCCCATTTCTACGTGTTGCGGCAGGTTGATGAGATCGAGCCCTTTGTAGAACGTCATTTGCAATTGATAAGGTCATCTAATCAGGGAAAATCTGAAAAGTTGATCCAAAAAAAGCATTCAGAAGAGTTTGCTTCTTGGTTGAAAGACGACGTTTTAAGTTCAAATGTGTCTGATTTTGTGAAGTCTCTTTGGTGTTGGGCTAGAAGTTTACATTGAAATTTTCTTTCAAACATACTATTGTTCTTGTCGGATGTTTTTAATTTACGGTTCAAAAAGCTTTGTTTCGCATAAACTTCCCGTTTCAAGTAAGGAATCCCACTCTTATTTCTTAAACTTTTGTGTTTTATACTTTTGTTAAACTTTTTTGTTCTTTGTTTATATTAACTCTATTCTATTCTTCAATATATTTTTTGTAGATTTGTTGTATGATATGTCGAGGACGATGAGCCAATTCAAGACGAGCAAATGATGTTTATTCAAGACGAGCAAATTCAAGACGAGCAAATACAGTACAAAGGCCATAGTTTTGTCCATAATATTTAAGTTTTGTCCATAGTTTTGTCCATAGTTTTGTACAAATTCAGAATGTTAAATTGTGTTTCCATTTTATTGTAAAAGTACGATCTAAATAAAAAATAAAGAAATTATAATCAAAACTGATTCCCTTTAAAGCGGTTATTAATATTATTAACTTTCCAAAACTGTCTTCTCAAATCTCCGTAACTATAATAAATCTTAATGCGCTTAATTAAGATTTTTTTTTTAATTCAAATCTTATATTTAACAGCGCTTAATTAACAAAAACGCTGTAAAATTACTAACATTTAACAGCGCTCAATATATAGAGCGCTGTAACATGTTTAAACTTTTTACAGCGCTCATTAATAAAACGCTGTAATATTTTATATTCGAATTACTAAATTTTCAAATTAAAAAATTATAAAATATTTTACAGCGCTTAAATAAAAACGCTGTGTAATAAATTAAATTAAACGACCTCGTTTTTGTTTTATCGCTTGGTTGTGAGTGATTATGTTTAACAGCGCTTTATATATAAACGTTGCAACAGGTTTATAAAATAACAGCGCTTGTTTGTTATTTTTAACAGCGCTTCTTGAAGCGCTGTTGAAACGGGTGCTGTTGTAAATCACATCTTTATTACAGCGCTTTTTAAAATAAAGCGCTGTTGTTTATGTCTATTTATAACAGCGCTTATTGTTTACAAGCGCTGTTATAAATAGACATAAACAACAGCGCTTTATTTTAAAAAGCGCTGTGTAATAAAGATGTGATTTACAACAGCACCCGTTTCAACAGCGCTTCAAGAAGCGCTGTTAAAGGGCAAAAAAGAGCGCTGTTATAAACATAATCTGTAGTAGTGTTCACTTTGAAGCAAAGTGCTAGTGTACTCTAAAGTTCGTCTTTAAAGCCTTTACGAACATGATAAATGAGTCGATTGTATGACTAATCACTTCATTATCACTTCTAATAGTGTAATATACCATAACTCAACGATTAATCATTCACTTGAAAGTTCGACTCAAGTTTGCTTCACTTTGAAGCAAAGTGCTAGTGTACTCTAAAGTTCGTCTTTAAAGCCTTTACGAACATGATAAATGAGTCGATTGTATGACTAATCACTTCATTATCACTTCTAATAGTGTAATATACCATAACTCAACGATTAAACATTCACTTGAAAGTTCGACTCAAGTTTGCTTCACTTTGAAGCAAAGTGCTAGTGTACTCTAAAGTTCGTCTTTAAAGCCTTTACGAACATGATAAATGAGTCGATTGTATGACTAATCACTTCATTATCACTTCTAATAGTGTAATATAGCATAACTCAACGATTAAACATTCACTTGAAAGTTCGACTCAAGTTTGCTTCACTTTGAAGCAAAGTGCTAGTGTACTCTAAAGTTCGTCTTTAAAGCCTTTACGAACATGATAAATGAGTCGATTGTATGACTAATCACTCATTATCACTTCTAATAGTGTAATATACCATAACTCAACGATTAATCATTCACTTGAAAGTTCGACTCAAGTTTGCTTCACTTTGAAGCAAAGTGCTAGTGTACTCTAAAGTTCGTCTTTAAAGCCTTTACGAACATGATAAATGAGTCGATTGTATGACTAATCATTCATTATCACTTCTAATAGTGTAATATAGCATAACTCAACGATTAACATTCACTTGAAAGTTCGACTCAAGTTTGCTTCACTTTGAAGCAAAGTGCTAGTGTACTCTAAAGTTCGTCTTTAAAGCCTTTACGAACATGATAAATGAGTCGATTGTATTATCACTTCAAATAGTGTAATATAGCATAACTCAACGATTAAACATTCACTTGAAAGTTCGACTCAAGTTTGCTTCACTTTGAAGCAAAGTGCTAGTGTACTCTAAAGTTCGTCTTTAAAGCCTTTACGAACATGATAAATGAGTCGATTGTATGACTAATCACTTCATTATCACTTCTAATAGTGTAATATACCATAACTCAACGATTAACATTCACTTGAAAGTTCGACTCAAGTTTGCTTCACTTTGAAGCAAAGTGCTAGTGTACTCTAAAGTTCGTCTTTAAAGCCTTTACGAACATGATAAATGAGTCGATTGTATGACTAATCACTTCATTATCACTTCTAATAGTGTAATATAGCATAACTCAACGATTAAACATTCACTTGAAAGTTCGACTCAAGTTTGCTTCACTTTGAAGCAAAGTGCTAGTGTACTCTAAAGTTCGTCTTTAAAGCCTTTACGAACATGATAAATGAGTCGATTGTATGACTAATCACTACATTATCACTTCTAATAGTGTAATATAGCATAACTCAACGATTAACATTCACTTGAAAGTTCGACTCAAGTTTGCTTCACTTTGAAGCAAAGTGCTAGTGTACTCTAAAGTTCGTCTTTAAAGCCTTTACGAACATGATAAATGAGTCGATTGTATGACTAATCACTCATTATCACTTCTAATAGTGTAATATAGCATAACTCAACGATTAACATTCACTTGAAAGTTCGACTCAAGTTTGCTTCACTTTGAAGCAAAGTGCTAGTGTACTCTAAAGTTCGTCTTTAAAGCCTTTACGAACATGATAAATGAGTCGATTGTATGACTAATCACTTCTAAATAGTGTAATATAGCATAACTCAACGATTAATCATTCACTTGAAAGTTCGACTCAAGTTTGCTTCACTTTGAAGCAAAGTGCTAGTGTACTCTAAAGTTCGTCTTTAAAGCCTTTACGAACATGATAAATGAGTCGATTGTATGACTAATCACTTCATTATCACTTCTAATAGTGTAATATAGCATAACTCAACGATTAACATTCACTTGAAAGTTCGACTCAAGTTTGCTTCACTTTGAAGCAAAGTGCTAGTGTACTCTAAAGTTCGTCTTTAAAGCCTTTACGAACATGATAAATGAGTCGATTGTATGACTAATCACTTCATTATCACTTCTAATAGTGTAATATAGCATAACTCAACGATTAACATTCACTTGAAAGTTCGACTCAAGTTTGCTTCACTTTGAAGCAAAGTGCTAGTGTACTCTAAAGTTCGTCTTTAAAGCCTTTACGAACATGATAAATGAGTCGATTGTATGACTAATCACTTCATTATCACTTCTAATAGTGTAATATACCATAACTCAACGATTAAACATTCACTTGAAAGTTCGACTCAAGTTTGCTTCACTTTGAAGCAAAGTGCTAGTGTACTCTAAAGTTCGTCTTTAAAGCCTTTACGAACATGATAAATGAGTCGATTGTATGACTAATCACTTCATTATCACTTCTAATAGTGTAATATAGCATAACTCAACGATTAAACATTCACTTGAAAGTTCGACTCAAGTTTGCTTCACTTTGAAGCAAAGTGCTAGTGTACTCTAAAGTTCGTCTTTAAAGCCTTTACGAACATGATAAATGAGTCGATTGTATGACTAATCACTTCATTATCACTTCTAATAGTGTAATATACCATAACTCAACGATTAACATTCACTTGAAAGTTCGACTCAAGTTTGCTTCACTTTGAAGCAAAGTGCTAGTGTACTCTAAAGTTCGTCTTTAAAGCCTTTACGAACATGATAAATGAGTCGATTGTATGACTAATCACTTCATTATCACTTCTAATAGTGTAATATAGCATAACTCAACGATTAACATTCACTTGAAAGTTCGACTCAAGTTTGCTTCACTTTGAAGCAAAGTGCTAGTGTACTCTAAAGTTCGTCTTTAAAGCCTTTACGAACATGATAAATGAGTCGATTGTATGACTAATCACTTCATTATCACTTCTAATAGTGTAATATACCATAACTCAACGATTAAACATTCACTTGAAAGTTCGACTCAAGTTTGCTTCACTTTGAAGCAAAGTGCTAGTGTACTCTAAAGTTCGTCTTTAAAGCCTTTACGAACATGATAAATGAGTCGATTGTATGACTAATCACTTCATTATCACTTCTAATAGTGTAATATAGCATAACTCAACGATTAAACATTCACTTGAAAGTTCGACTCAAGTTTGCTTCACTTTGAAGCAAAGTGCTAGTGTACTCTAAAGTTCGTCTTTAAAGCCTTTACGAACATGATAAATGAGTCGATTGTATGACTAATCACTTCATTATCACTTCTAATAGTGTAATATAGCATAACTCAACGATTAACATTCACTTGAAAGTTCGACTCAAGTTTGCTTCACTTTGAAGCAAAGTGCTAGTGTACTCTAAAGTTCGTCTTTAAAGCCTTTACGAACATGATAAATGAGTCGATTGTATGACTAATCACTCATTATCACTTCTAATAGTGTAATATAGCATAACTCAACGATTAATCATTCACTTGAAAGTTCGACTCAAGTTTGCTTCACTTTGAAGCAAAGTGCTAGTGTACTCTAAAGTTCGTCTTTAAAGCCTTTACGAACATGATAAATGAGTCGATTGTATTAATCACTTCAAATAGTGTAATATAGCATAACTCAACGATTAATCATTCACTTGAAAGTTCGACTCAAGTTTGCTTCACTTTGAAGCAAAGTGCTAGTGTACTCTAAAGTTCGTCTTTAAAGCCTTTACGAACATGATAAATGAGTCGATTGTATGACTAATCACTTCATTATCACTTCTAATAGTGTAATATACCATAACTCAACGATTAATCATTCACTTGAAAGTTCGACTCAAGTTTGCTTCACTTTGAAGCAAAGTGCTAGTGTACTCTAAAGTTCGTCTTTAAAGCCTTTACGAACATGATAAATGAGTCGATTGTATGACTAATCACTTCATTATCACTTCTAATAGTGTAATATGCATAACTCAACGATTAACATTCACTTGAAAGTTCGACTCAAGTTTGCTTCACTTTGAAGCAAAGTGCTAGTGTACTCTAAAGTTCGTCTTTAAAGCCTTTACGAACATGATAAATGAGTCGATTGTATGACTAATCACTTCATTATCACTTCTAATAGTGTAATATAGCATAACTCAACGATTAACATTCACTTGAAAGTTCGACTCAAGTTTGCTTCACTTTGAAGCAAAGTGCTAGTGTACTCTAAAGTTCGTCTTTAAAGCCTTTACGAACATGATAAATGAGTCGATTGTATGACTAATCACTTCATTATCACTTCTAATAGTGTAATATAGCATAACTCAACGATTAACATTCACTTGAAAGTTCGACTCAAGTTTGCTTCACTTTGAAGCAAAGTGCTAGTGTACTCTAAAGTTCGTCTTTAAAGCCTTTACGAACATGATAAATGAGTCGATTGTATGACTAATCACTCATTATCACTTCTAATAGTGTAATATAGCATAACTCAACGATTAATCATTCACTTGAAAGTTCGACTCAAGTTTGCTTCACTTTGAAGCAAAGTGCTAGTGTACTCTAAAGTTCGTCTTTAAAGCCTTTACGAACATGATAAATGAGTCGATTGTATTATCACTTCAAATAGTGTAATATAGCATAACTCAACGATTAACATTCACTTGAAAGTTCGACTCAAGTTTGCTTCACTTTGAAGCAAAGTGCTAGTGTACTCTAAAGTTCGTCTTTAAAGCCTTTACGAACATGATAAATGAGTCGATTGTATGACTAATCACTTCATTATCACTTCTAATAGTGTAATATAGCATAACTCAACGATTAAACATTCACTTGAAAGTTCGACTCAAGTTTGCTTCACTTTGAAGCAAAGTGCTAGTGTACTCTAAAGTTCGTCTTTAAAGCCTTTACGAACATGATAAATGAGTCGATTGTATTAATCACTTCAAATAGTGTAATATAGCATAACTCAACGATTAAACATTCACTTGAAAGTTCGACTCAAGTTTGCTTCACTTTGAAGCAAAGTGCTAGTGTACTCTAAAGTTCGTCTTTAAAGCCTTTACGAACATGATAAATGAGTCGATTGTATGACTAATCACTTCATTATCACTTCTAATAGTGTAATATACCATAACTCAACGATTAAACATTCACTTGAAAGTTCGACTCAAGTTTGCTTCACTTTGAAGCAAAGTGCTAGTGTACTCTAAAGTTCGTCTTTAAAGCCTTTACGAACATGATAAATGAGTCGATTGTATGACTAATCACTTCATTATCACTTCTAATAGTGTAATATAGCATAACTCAACGATTAAACATTCACTTGAAAGTTCGACTCAAGTTTGCTTCACTTTGAAGCAAAGTGCTAGTGTACTCTAAAGTTCGTCTTTAAAGCCTTTACGAACATGATAAATGAGTCGATTGTATGACTAATCACTTCATTATCACTTCTAATAGTGTAATATAGCATAACTCAACGATTAATCATTCACTTGAAAGTTCGACTCAAGTTTGCTTCACTTTGAAGCAAAGTGCTAGTGTACTCTAAAGTTCGTCTTTAAAGCCTTTACGAACATGATAAATGAGTCGATTGTATGACTAATCACTTCATTATCACTTCTAATAGTGTAATATACCATAACTCAACGATTAATCATTCACTTGAAAGTTCGACTCAAGTTTGCTTCACTTTGAAGCAAAGTGCTAGTGTACTCTAAAGTTCGTCTTTAAAGCCTTTACGAACATGATAAATGAGTCGATTGTATGACTAATCACTTCATTATCACTTCTAATAGTGTAATATAGCATAACTCAACGATTAATCATTCACTTGAAAGTTCGACTCAAGTTTGCTTCACTTTGAAGCAAAGTGCTAGTGTACTCTAAAGTTCGTCTTTAAAGCCTTTACGAACATGATAAATGAGTCGATTGTATGACTAATCACTTCATTATCACTTCTAATAGTGTAATATAGCATAACTCAACGATTAAACATTCACTTGAAAGTTCGACTCAAGTTTGCTTCACTTTGAAGCAAAGTGCTAGTGTACTCTAAAGTTCGTCTTTAAAGCCTTTACACAACATGATAAATGAGTCGATTGTATGACTAATCACTTCATTATCACTTCTAATAGTGTAATATAGCATAACTCAACGATTAAACATTCACTTGAAAGTTCGACTCAAGTTTGCTTCACTTTGAAGCAAAGTGCTAGTGTACTCTAAAGTTCGTCTTTAAAGCCTTTACGAACATGATAAATGAGTCGATTGTATGACTAATCACTCATTATCACTTCTAATAGTGTAATATAGCATAACTCAACGATTAAACATTCACTTGAAAGTTCGACTCAAGTTTGCTTCACTTTGAAGCAAAGTGCTAGTGTGTACTCAAAGTTCGTCTTTAAAG
>QZGG01003193.1:0-23653 GCA_006409495.1 Sedum album
TTGTTTCTTGCTGCGAAATAAGCTTCTAAACATCTATCTTTAACGCATATTCATCCTTGTCCCATTAATTCTCCTGAAATACAAAACTACACCAAAAACGTAATCTTATACGAGAAAATATACAAACAAGCATAGTGTAGAGGACATAAAATATCATATGAAAGTGCCTCATCAGTGTTGAAAAAGTCATATTAAATAGTTTTGATATTTGTGGGTGGTTAAGTCAATTTTTTTTCAAGTGGTGGTTTTGTTCAAATTGACGTATTTGGAAGGGTGGTTTTCGCTAAAAAACCTATTGCATATTGCTACATAGCAAATGCCTCATATTTATATGGAACTTCTAGGGTTTCCAACTTTGAATTAGGAAATAGATAACCTTGGATTTTAATCTTTATCCCTACAATCTCTCATAAGAAATATTCTGCGCATTGCTGACATCATCTTTCCGCATTGCTGACATCATCATCTATGATGCGCGACCTTGCTTTGTTTTGGTGTTGTTACCTTTCTTATCCGCCTTGTTCTTGAACACCCACTTTATTCCAACCACATTCACATCAGTTGGTTGTATAACCAATTCCCATACATCATTCCATGTGAACTCACCAAGTTCCTTGCATAGCTACCACCCAATACTCATCGGCTAAGGCATCTTGTAATCGTTTCGGCTGAATTGTGGATACCGAGCACGCAAACTGAACTATTTCTCAGTAATTCTTCTTAATTCCTCATGTAGCAGTACTTCTACTTGAACTTCCATTAACAATTGTCAGTGGGTGATGTTTCTAAATTATAACAGGTCGTGAAGGATTTAACTCAATCTACTCTTCCTCATCAAAACTTTCCTTAGCATGATCTTCTTCAACTGGTGAGTGATCATCTGCCTCTTTCTCACATTTTCACTATCATTATTAGCAATCTATGGTAGGGATGCTCAAATTAGACCGAGACCGAACCGGACCGAGACCGATCGGATCGGTCCACGGTCCTGAAATATTGGGTTTTGGCTTTCGGTCCGGTTCGGTCCAAACCCGTCGGGTTTGCGGTCCGGACTGACCGGACAGATTAAAATAAAAAAGCTGCGTTTACACAGGTGGTGCACTTCAAAAGAAGTTTCACAAAAATTGAGATGAAGATGATTAGAAGAGTTAAAGATGAACTTGAAGGAGTAGACCATTTTTGGACAAAATATGTTGTTTAAGAAATTCTTGTTTATGTTTTTAAGTTGGAGATACACTTGTGTTTTTTTATTAAGGTTCTTGTATGAAGATTCCTGTGTCAGTTCACGCGAGCATACACGCAGACACTCAACACACTGCAAACTGATTTGAAAAATATTTCTTTTGTATATTTTGATTGAATTATAAGCGATAAAATGTGGCAAACAGAGTAAAAAAGTTTGTCAAAAGGTGGAAACACAAAGAACCAAATGTCAAATCTATTTGCAACTTCCAGCAAGGAAATCATGAAAGTGCGATTGAAAAATACATTAATTTATTGGGATTATTGCCGAAAACCACCCCTTATAGGGCGTAATTGCCGAAAACCACCCCTTATAAGTTTTATTGCCGAAAACCACCCTTTATTCGTTTGTTTAGGGTTTAGTCACACACAGTAACGTTTTCTGTCAAATTAGTGTTAAATCTCCGTTAAATGGCATTAATTAGATTAATTAATCCAATTTTTCATTTTATTAAGGATTATTGCCGAAAACCACCCCTTATACGTTTTATTGCCGAAAACCACCCTTTATTTGTTTGGCGATGTAGAGGGCCAGGCGGACTTGAGGGTCATCGAAGAGGGAAGTGGTGGTGTTTTCGGAGGTGGGAGATTGTGAAGGTATCGGTTTGGGTGGAGGAATGCGAGATGGGGATGGAGATTGTGCGCGGCTTCGTGGGGCGGAGTCGGGTTTGTGGGTTGAAGCGGAACGGAACATTTCGGTCCATGGCTGGGCGTGGTCGGAGTCGTCGGATGAGTAGGAGGCGAGTTGATCCATTCATTAAAGGTTGGATCTTTTGAGGTTGATTTCCATTAAAGGTTGGATCTTTTGAGGTTTGAGTTCCATTAACGGTGCGATCTTTTGAGGTTTGAGTTCCATTAAAGGTGCGATCTTTTGAGGTTTGAGTTCTATTAAAGGTGCGATCTTTAGGGCTCAGAGTTGAAATTGGTAGATGAGATGAAAAGGGGTGATGAAGAGCACGATGAATGGAAGGAATGTCAACTGGGATTTTGGGAGAGGCGTTGACCATGGTGTTTGATTTTATAAACTAATTAATTAAAGGGATTATTGCCGAAAACCACCCCTTACACGTTTTATTGCCGAAAACCACCCCTAATTAATTAACTTGGCCTAATTAAACTAAAATTGTGTTTAATTAACCTAATTAACCTAATTAACGTGAGATTTAACAAAAATTTAACGGAAAACATTACGATGTGTGACGAAACCCTAAACAAACGAATAAAGGGTGGTTTTCGGCAATAAAACGTATAAGGGGTGGTTTTCGGTAATTACGCCGTATAAGGGGTGGTTTTCGGCAATAATCCCTAATTTATTTATGGGTTTAAGAAATAAAATAAATGAAGTGTCGGTTCTTAAACGGTCCGGACCAAAACCTGACGAGTCTGGACCGGACCGATGAGCATTGGTCCGAGTCGGTCTTCAGTCCGGAAATTCAAAAAAAGTCGGTCTTTCGGTTCAGGTCGGTCCGGACCTATGAGCATCCCTAATCTGTGGTAACAATCTATATACATTCTCTACTTCCTTTGACTCCATCATCAACTACATCATTATTAATGATGACTCAATGATTGTTCTAATTTTTGTTGTTGTAGACTTTGTAGACACAACTGTTACAGAAGTATCCTAGAAAAATACATTCGTCACTCCTAGCAACCATGTTTCTGCGTATACTCCCTATCATCTAAAATGTAGCCAAAGACATGAGAGTACTTTATAGCGGCCTTCTTATCAATTCATATCTTATAACACGTTTTGTCAGTACTCCCCCGCAGTGTTACACGGTTAAGTACTCTCCATATTATTACACGGTACAGTAGCCCCGCAATGTTACATAGTTCTTCCTCTCTACCACCAATTTTGATGTAGGTCAATGGTGATGAGAACTGATGTGCAATTCTTTCATGCTTGCAGAACTCTTCAAATGGCCGATTCTGAAATTCCCTCTCATGGCTGTCAGTGAATTGGAACACTTGTCAGCTGGAACTTAAAGGTACTCGATTCAAGTTGTTTACAGCCTTTCTCACGCTGCATTCTAGTAATTAACTCAACATGATGCTCAACAGTCTCTAATTTTTCCCCGAGAAAGGTAACCCCAAGCATATCATAAAAAATCATCAACACTTAATAAATTATAGGATTCAATAGGTCAATTTGAACAAAATCGCCCCTCCAAGTTTTTTAATAACCACCTTTCAATTCAAATTTTGCTTAGTGTAGTCACTCCGTCACTATTCCGTTAACTATTCAGTTGAACTTAACTATTGACTTAGTTGACTCTCATAAATCCATAATAGAATAAATAACCCCTTATTAACCCCTAAAATATAATTAACCCTTAAACTAAATTAATCCCTGAATAAAACTAACCCAAAACATAATTATATAATTAAATAATCCTAATTAATTATTCAATTTGAAATTAAATTAACACTAAACTAAACTAAATTAAATCAACCAAATTAACCCTTAAACAAAACCAACCCAAATCAAAATTATATATATCAATAATCCTAATTAATTATTCAAATTATTATTTTTAAATAATCCTAATTTGAATTAGTAATTTTATAATTATAGTTTGGCGGTATTTAGTTAGAGATTACTTTTGTTCAAGGATAATCCTAATTTGAATTATTTTTCTAAATAATCCTAATTTGAATTATCTTTTGTCAATTTTGTGTTGGGCTTTTTGGTGTCCCAAAAACTCTGATATCTTCTAGGTGTATTGGCTTTGCAACCTATGTCTTTTCTCTACTACCTCAAGATGTGTTTCCAATGCCAGATCGACCTCCACTAATTTGAGCTCCAAGTATTTTGTCTAGGTAATCTATTGCTGAGTTCATTAATCAAATCTTCTAATTCCTCAAATTAGATAACTTCAATCTAGTGTGGTGTGGAATAAGGCGGTGGAGCTGCTAAGATGGGCGGTGGTTCTAAAACCTCTTACGGTAAGAAGTTTCACGCCTCAGGGGTTTAAGACTGTGATGTTGAGAGCTTGGATGATATCGGCTAGGGTAGAGTTTTCTGAGATTGACGACGACTGCTTTCTGGTGAAGTTTGACTGTAGACAAAAGATGGAGAAGGTGCTAGAGGAGGGGACCTGGAGATTCTTACGATCTGTTGTGCTAGTTAGGAGATGGGAGGCTGATAGGGGTGTGGAGGAGCCGTTTAACAAGCTGGTGTTAGGAGTGCAAATACATCGTCTTCCTCTTGAGCTGATGACTGAAGAACTAGCAAGAGGTTTTGCGAAGTTGGCCGGGAAAGTTTGTAAGGTTGTCTCGCAAGACTCCGAAGTCATTAAGCGCCGGTTCTAAGATATAAGATAGATGTGGACGTTACAAAACCGCTACTCCCAGGGGGGTTTATCTTACAAATAGAGATGGAGAGCGTACGTGGGTGGTGTTCAAATATGAAAGATTGCCTAGTGTGTGCATAGGTGTGGAGTGGTGACCCATGAAACGAGCCAGTGCACGTTAGAAAAGAGTACGGGAGAATATGGAGTGTGGATGAGGGCGGAGGCGCCGTTAATGGAGGCCACAGTGATGGTTGGGGACATGGCCGGTGGAGGGGATGGAGGGATGATGACGTGGATGAGCAGGGGGAATAGGACAAGAAGTGGGGTCCGAGGAAGCTTCGTTTACCTTTTCTGACACAAGGACTAGTAGGCAGGCGGGTTTGAGTACTATACAACAGGCAAATACTGGGGCGGGGGAGCAGGTGCCAGATATTGTCGTGCGTGCTGCAAAAGGTAAGGAAATATGGGACGAGGCGGATGCAGAGGGGACAATGTCAGTGGTGCGGACTGAGAGGGGGTGGTCGACTCTTGCATTTGTAGAGATAGTATTATGGGCTGTAGCTTTATTGGGCCGGTGGCCCAAAAAATACATGGGGTGGGCTTGTGATTGCTCAGGCCTCAGGAAATAATCCCAGTGCTAAGAAGGCTGTCGTTAGTGTGAGATGCAAAGTGATGAAGCTTGAGTCGAGTGGTAAGGGGCTGAAAAGGGGTAGGAATGGCAAGGCAGTGGGTCACATGCAGGCTACAGAGGAAGTACTGGGAGGTACTGGGGGAAGAGACCAGGTGGATGAGAACCAAACTCTTCAACATTTGCTATCGGCGGAGATCGCGAGTCGATCCCGCCGGGAACCATGAAAATGATGTGTTGGAACTGCAGAGGGCTGGGAGGGGCCTCTGCGGTTCGTATGGTGAAGGATCTAGTGAGATCCTGTCGCCCGAATGTGCTGGCTTTGAGTGAAACAAAGGTGAAGGTTCGTCGATGGAATGTCCTAAGGGTGCAGCTTGGCTATATGAATTGTTTCGCTGTAGACCGTGTAGGCTTATCGGGAGGTCTCGCGGTGCTATGGCATGAGGATGTTGATCTGAGGATCTCAAATTTTTCCCGCTGGCACATTGATATGCTAATTCAGGGGGAAAAATCGTTTCGGGCAACGGTCTTTTATGGGCATCCAGTAGTGCATATGAGAAGGGAGCGGACTTTTCCCTGCAGCTACGGTAACCCATGGTTCAGCTTACAAATATGACCATAACCCTGTGATATTGAGTATCGAGGGTGAGGGGTCATTGGGCTCGAAAAGGCAATTTCGGTTCGAAGCTATGTGGTGTGATCATCCTGAGTTTGCGACTTTTGTTGAGAAGTCATGGAATGAGGAGAAGGATACGCATGGTGAGCTAGTGGATGTTCTGAATGGTTGCGCCGGAAAATTGGCCGTATGGAACAAACATGTTTTTGGACATGTCCAAAAGAATATTAAGAGGCTGCGAGGCGAGTTAGATGAGCTGCGTGTGGTGGAGCGGACTAATGATATTTGTGCTAGGGAGGCTGAGATATCCCAGAAACTGGATGAGTGGCTTTGGAGGGAGGAAGTGATGTGGCGGCAACGTTCACGCGTCCAGTGGCTTAGGGAGGGTGATCGGAATTCGGCGTACTTTCATGCAAAAGCTTCAAAGCGAAGGAAACGGAATGTGATCGCTGGGCTGGTAGGGGCGGATGGAGTAATGCATCGAGCTGCTAAGGGGATGATGAGGGTGGCAGATGATTACTTTCGTGAGATCTTTAGCTCTTTGTTACAGCCGGGTATGTTGGATTGGCAGGCCAGATTGGCTGTCGTGAAGCCAAGAGTTTCAGAGGCTATGAATGAGGCTTTATTGGCGCCTGTGGTGGAGGAGGATGTTAAGCAAGCGGTCTTTCAAATGGCCCTAACTAAGGCACCTGGGTTGGATGGCTTCCCGGCGTTATTCTATCAAAAATACTGGCGATACGTTAAAGGGGAGGTGTGCAACTAGGTCTTCGCGATTCTAAATGATAATCATGACCCGGAGAGCTTGAATGTAACGAAGATTGTGCTAATTCCTAAGCAAGAAGATGCGGTGGAGATGAGACAGTTTCGTCCAATCAGCTTGTGCAATGTGGTAATGAGGATTGTGTCGAGGATCCTGACAAATAGGTTGAAGCCGTTGTTAGAGCAGATTATGTCGGAGGAGCAGAGTGCATTCATATCAGGGAGACTCATCTCGGAAAACATCCTAATAGCACACGAGGTGTCCCATGCTATCAAGTCTCGAAGGGGTGCTGGGGTTCCATGTATGTCTTTGAAATTGGATATGTGTAAGGCATATGACAAGATGGAGTGGGGGTGTCTAGAGGCAATGCTGTATAAGTTGGGATTTGCAAACCGGTGGGTCGAGAGGGTTATGAGGTGCGTCCGACCGGTGACATATGTGATACAAGTGAACCAACACGTGTCAGACGTTATTAAGCCATCAAGGGGCCTGCGACAAGGGGATCCCTTATCGCCGTATCTATTCATTCTTGGCTCAGAGTGGTTATCAAAAGCTTTAGAGAGTGGGGTGCGAGCCAACAGGATCACAGGTGTGCAAGTGAGCAGGTCGGCCCCGGTGATATGTGAGAAGCTGCAGAAGATGATGATTCATTTCTGGTGGGCAGCATGTGGAAAAGCGCGGGCGATCCATTGGGTTAAGAGAGATACTCTGATGAAGGAGAGACTGGATGGAGGAATCGAGTTTCGCGACCTTAAAATTGTTAATGACAGTTTCTTGGTTAAGCAAGCGTGGCGGATAATCTCACAACCGGAATTGTTACTTAGCAAGGTGATGAAGGGCCGTTATTTTTCAAGGAGTGACCTGTTGCAGGCTGGGATGGGGTCTAACCCATCACATGCATGGAGGAGGATAGTGAGGGTGCTGCACTGGCTGAGAGCGGGCATTGGAGAGTCAAATGGTGAGGAGGGCCCGGTGTGGAGGTTGGAAAGCTCGGGGAGGTTCTCATTTCCAAATCAGCGTATAAGCTTGATCAGTGTTAGAAATGTCTATTTTAAGCCCCTACTTTTATGCTTATTTCCTATGATTATAACGTAAAATATATTACTTTTGATACTTTGATTGATGTTTCAGGTCAAAAGCACGATTCCACCTTACGAAGGAGCATAAATGGAAATATGAGGAAAAGCACGTGAATTCGGCCTAAATCAGACATAATTTGGATCATTTCTGCAATTCTTAGACCGAGTGCACTAAAGTACCTGACCCGAGCTAAAACAAGTTACTCGACCAAGTTACTCGACCGAGTAAACACACTGCTCGAGCAAGTTATCACGTGACCAAGACCCTTCGTATGGATTATCTCCATTAACTCGAGTGATTTAATACAAGAAGATAAGGAAGACCTTCCACTTACTCGATCATTTAACACAAATGGATAAGGAAGACTTCCCATTTACTCGGCCATTTATGATAGAAGTTAAGGCAAGACCTTTCATTCACTCGACCCTTGATTGATCTTCACTATATAAACATCACAAGAGGTTTGAAGAAGGTTGCTGCCTAGGGGGCCGAAAACCCTAGTAAAGTGATTGAGTTTAGTCGAGTAAACCAAGTGAAGAAGAAGAAGAGCCGAGAGAGCTCGGAGATAGTTTGAATTATACAACCAGATTTTGTACTCGAGATAACGAGGAAATTGCAGCAGCTTGGAGCTCGACCGTGGATCATCAATCACTGAGAATTTCTAAACTTTACTCTTGTTTTATTTACAATCGTTTTACTTACAATCGTTTGAACATGTTTGCATTATCACTCGAGATGAGTGAGTAGTTTCCTTATGATAGGGATTTGATGAATTCTAATGCTTATGAATAACTAGAACATGATTATTTAATTTATATGAATCAATTCTTGTATGATATTGTGTGTGTTGAATCATACCCGAGCTTATCTTCATAAATTAGGTGTCCTGACAAAACATCTAGAAGAGTAGGTCGAGTAGTATTATCTAGGGAAGGACCGGGAGGTGAACTTAGAATATTTTGGAATCAATACAACCATTAGATCGAGTATATTAGCAAAGCGAGAGCAGCGAGTATATTTGGTGCATGAATGTATTAATAAGCGTATTTAGACAGGTTAGTGAAAACACCGGAGGAATGAAGCTAGTCGAGTAGATGTTTACGTGCGAATCCAACATTCGAGAGTGAGGATTCGTATGCTAATGCTACTCATTCTAAATTCTATAATGTAAATCCAACATTCGGAAGTGAGGATTTATATTATCATATAACTATACATTCGATATTAAATTGTCATCAAGAAGGAAATTCATAACTATAATTTAAATCTAACACGGGAGTGAGGATTTATATATCTTGTTCGAGTGAAACCATAAGTATTAGTGGAGGATTCTCATCCTTGTCATAGTTTTTAATATTTGATAACAAATCCTTTTCATAGTTTGATAACAAAACTTTTTTTGAAATATTGCCTTTTGAATAAATAATATTGCCTTTGAAATAAATAAAACACTTAAGAACTAAATTGAAAACTAGTAATTGAGTGTAGAGGATTAAAAGCTAGTAATCGAGTTTGAAATATAACTTGACTCCACTGTTCCCTTGGGTTCGACACTAGGTCACCCCTAGTTCTATAAATTCTTTTGAGTTGCGTGTTGGAATATCTATCACCGAAATGCACACATGTCAAAATGGCGCCGTTGCCGGGGAACGGTGTTTAGTTTTTAGTCTTTAAAATCTTTTCACTAGTTTAATTTTTAGTTCTAGATTTCGAGTCACTCGAAATCGTAAATAAAAAAAATGAAAAAATAGTAGTAATAAAAACTTTCATTTGCTTATTTTTCTAGCTATTACTAAAATTCGTCTTTTTGTAGGTGAATGCAATCAAACTCTAAAGCGAAGAAAAAGGTGCAAGTGGACATTACAAATTCAAGTTCTAGCTCTTCGAGATCTTCTAGACCTTTAACCTTAACTTCGTGGACAATACCCAAGAAACCGAGAACAAAACTTACTCGACCAGATATGGAAAATCAAGGAGCAGCTCGAGCAGGGGCTGAGGTCAAGCAACCAGCCGAATACGACTGGAGAAGGATACGACTTTGAACTTCGAGGAGGACTCATCCAAATGATCAAGAGTGAATCATTCGACGGATACGGTAATCCTCACGTTCATCTTAATAATTTTACTGAACTATGCCGTACGTATAAATTTGCAGGAGTATCTCGAGAAATAGTTTACATGAAGCTATTTCCATTTTCTCTAACCGATGGAGCGAAAGATTGGTGATCAGTGTTAGAAATGTCTATTTTAAGCCCCTACTTTTATGCTTATTTCATATGATTTGAATGTAAAATATATTACTTTTGATACTTTGATTGATGTTTCAGGTCAAAAGCACGATTCCAGCCTTACGAAGGAGCACAAATGGAAAAATGAGGAAAAGCACGTGAATTCGGCCTAAATCAGACGTAATTGGAAGCATTTCTGCAATTCTTAGACCGAGTGCACTAAAGTACCTTACTCGAGCAAAAGCAAGCAAAGACTCATGTTACTCGACCGAGTAAATATGGTGCTCGAGCAAGTTGTCACGTGATCAAGACCCTTCGTGTGGATTATCTCCATTAACTCGAGTGATTTAATACAAGAAGATAAGGAAGACCTTTCATTCCACTCGAGGATTAAATGCATGAAGATAAGCTTAACTCTACATTTACTAGGCCAATTATGAAGGTAGTTAAAGCAAGACTTCTCATTTCACTCGAGCCCTTTGATTGATCTTCAATATATAAACATCACAAGAGGTTTGAAGAAAGTTGGCTGCTGCTGCCCGAGCTACCTAAGGGGGCTGAATAAAGTGATTGATTCTAGTCGAATAAACCAAGTGAAGAAGAAGATTTACCCGAGAGAGTTCGGAGGACCGATTGAATTATTGAAGTTTATACAACCAGATTTTGTACTCGAGATAACGAGGAGAATAGCAGCAGCATTGGAGCTCGACCGTGGACCATCAATCACTGAGAATTTCTAAACTTTACTCTTGTTTTGTTTACAATCGTTTTACTTAAAATCATTTGAACATGTTTGCATTATCACTCGAGATGAGTGAGTAGTTTCCTTATGATAGGGATTTGATGAATTCCTAGTGCTTATGATTAACTAGAACATGATTATTTAACTTATATGAATCAATTCTTGTATGACTATTGTGTGTGTTGAATCATACCCGAGCTTAATCTTCATAAACTAGGTGTCCTGACAAAACATCTAGAAGAGTAGGTCAGAGTAGTATTATCTAGGGAAGGACCGGAAGGTGAACTTAGAGTATTTTGGAATCAATACAACCATTAGATTAAGTGTATTAGCAAAGCGGAAGCAGCGAGTATATTTGGTGCATGAATGTATTAATAAGCGTATTTAGACAGATTAGTGAAAACACCGGAAGGAATGAAGCTAGTCGAGTAGATGTTTACGTGCGAATCCAACATTCGGAAGTGAGGATTCGTATGCTAATGCTACTCAGTCTAAATTCTATAATATAAATCCAACATTCGGAAGTGAGGATTTATATTATCATATAACTATACATTCTAGATTAAATTGTCATCAAGAAGGAAATTCATAACTATAATATAAATCTAACACGGGAGTGAGGATTTATATATCTTGTTTGAGTGAAACCATAAGTACTAGTGGAGGATTCTCGTCCTTGTCATAGTTTTTAATATTTGATAACAAATCCTTGCCATAGTTTGATAACGAAACCTTTTCTTTGAAACATTGCCTTTTGAATAAATAATATTGCCTTTGAAATAAATAAAACACTTAAGAACTAAATTGAAAACTAGTAATCGAGTGTAGAGGATTAAAAGCTAGTAATCGAGTTTGAAATATAACTTGACTCCACTGTTCCCTTGGGTTCGACACTAGGTCACCCCTAGTTCTATAAATTCTTTTGAGTTGCGTGTTGGAATATCTACCTATCTAAACCGCCGCGTCAATTGGCTTCAAGGACACGAGCCAAACACATTCAAGACATAGGAGCCAAACACATTCTTAACTTAGATAAGAAGAAAACACAATCGAACGTCTACGAGGTTAGCGAGCACACTGAAGAAGCTTACGGCCCTAGAGGAGGAGAAGACGTTAGCTACATAGCTCGAGGACAAGGATCCTACGTACCCCCTCAACAAAGGCAGACTAGATTCTACTCCGATTTGAAACCACCATACCCTACTCAAGGGTATAATAACCAAAACTCAGGTAAGTCTCAATACTTCTCGCGAGACCAAACTAAAGGAGACTACCCGAGTAACCAAGCCTCGAGTCAGAGCTACGGCCCGAGCACAAATCAAAATTTCAACCAAAGGAAGGAAGACAAGAAATCCGAGGAACCTACCTTAGCGCAACTAATGACTCAGATGATAGCTACTCAAGCACAACAGAGCGAAAGACATTCAAAATATCTTCGAGGAACTCCGACAGGTAAAAGCTGAACAGAAGATGCTTCACAGTTTGCGCAACTCGCTTCAATGCATTCAAGGAATCCTGAAAAACTTCCTTCTCAACCCAAAATAAACTCAGCCAACATAAGCGCTATCACTTTGAAAAGTGGTAAGGAGCTTGAAGGACCAAGACCAAAGAAAGCACCAACAAATTCAGCCGAGCAAGATGAACCGAGTAACACTCAGCAGCTAGAGCAGGAAGAGGAAGCCACGGACAAGGAAAGTCAGCCGCCTTACGTAGCACCACCACCTTACGTTCCACCACTTCCATTCCCAAACAGACAAAAGAAGGTAAAAGAAACAGCCGCATTCAAAAAGTTTGCTGAAATTCTCGGAAAGCTTAGCATCACTCTACCATTCTCAGAGGTAATTTCTCAAACGCCCACCTAAGCTAAATTTTTAAAAGATATTATAACTCATCGTCGTGAATTATGTGATGTAGACCATGTTGCCTTAGGACCTAATTCTAGTGCCGTAATACAACGTAAGATGCCTAAGAAACAAAAAGATTATGGTTCATTCACTATACCGATCGTCGTAGGAGATATAGATATTGATGATGCCTTATGTGATCTAGGAGCAGGAGTTTCCATAATGCCATTTATTTATATGAAAAATTAGGAATAGGAGAACTTTCTAGCACCACTTTAATTCTTAGACTAGCTGATAGGTCTAAACGAGTACCAATTGGTGTGTTAGAAGATATGCCTGTTAAAATTGGAGAATTCTATGTTCCTGTGGATTTTTATGTGTTAGAAATGGATGATAACCCTTATGCCGAAATTCCTGTTATTATGGGAAGACCATTTTTAAACACAGTCAAGGCATTGATAAATTGTGGCGATGGTTCAATCGAGTTGGACCTAGGTGAGGACAAGGTAAAATTTTATCTTTCTAAAATGATGAAAGCACCTACTTGTTCTTTGGATTGTGATTTGTTTGATGCTAATTTCAAATAGTGATATAGTTATATTTCCGCGCTAACATTCTTGAAAGTGAAGGAAAGAAATGAAAATATGTCGAATCTCATGGATGAAACCGAGTACTCGACCGAGTCATTTTCGGTCGAGCAGAATTTGACCGAGCAGAATAACCGAGCAGGAACTTACAATCATGCAACTCGAGCAAAGGTAATGAATTTGGTCAGGAATTGAAACCTCTTCCACCAAATCTAAGGTACGAATTTTTAGTTTCAGAAAAATTTTCGCCGGTAATCATAAGTGCTTTGCTAAATCAAGATGAAACTATGAAACTCATGCATGTTTTACGTACACATAAAGATGCTATAGGACACTCTATAGATGATTTAAAAGGAATTAGTCCCGACGTATGCATGCATAGGATTCGTTTATGCGATGACGCAAAACCATCTAGGGAGTTTCTTAGGAGACTAAATCCCAAATTAGGTGAAGTTGTTCTGAAAGAAATAACAAAACTTAGAGATGCAGGAATCATATACTCGATCCCCCATTCAGATTGGGTTAGCCCAATCCACGTCGTTCCAAAGAAAGGAGGATTAACCGTAGTTAAAAATGAAAATGATGAATTAATCCCCACTAGAACCGTAACCGGATATAGGATGTGTGTCGATTATAGAAAACTTAATAAAGCAACTAAAAAAGACCATTTCCCTATTCCATTCGTGGATCAAATGTTGGAGAGACTTTCCGGGCACGAGTACTTTTGTTTCCTCGACGGGTATAGTGGATTTTTCCAAATACCTATCCACCCCGAGGATCAAGAGAAGACCACGTTCACATGTCCATATGGAACGTTCGCGTATAGAAGAATGCCTTTCGGGTTATGCAACGCTCCGGGAACTTTTCAACGGTGTATGATGTCCATTTTCTCCGAGTACCTCGAGAAGACTATGGAAGTTTTTATGGATGATTTTTCAGTTTACGGGACTCGTTTGACGATTGTTTATCGAATCTATCCAAAGTTCTAGCCCGATGCATCGAGATGGACCTAGTTCTAAACTGGGAAAATGTCATTTTATGGTTCAAGAAGGAATAGTGCTCGGACACTTAGTTTCGAAACGAGGAATAGAAGTCGACAAAGCCAAGATCGAGGTGATCGAGAAGCTCCACCGCCTAAGGATGTACGAGGTATTAGAGCTTTCTCGGACACGCCGGATTCTACAGAAGATTTATCAAAGACTTCTCGAAGATAGCAAAACCACTCACAAACCTTCTCGCTAACGATGTTAAGTTCGTGTTCGATGATAAATGTCATGAAGCGTTCGAGACGTTAAAGAAGTTACTCACAACCGCCCCGATCGTTCGAGCACCAAATTGGGATTTACCGTTCGAACTAATGTGCGATGCAAGCGACGGAGCGATTGGAGCATGCCTCGGACAGAGAGTTGATAAACGTCTTCATGTCATTCAATACACGAGCAAGGCACTCGATGCAACCAAGAAAACTACACCACAACCGAGAAGGAGATGTTAGCGGTAGTTTACGCATTCGAAAAATTCAGACAATACCTCGTTGGATCAAAGACCATTGTTTACTCGGATCACGCAGCACTCAAATACTTGATGAACAAAAAGGACGCAAAACCAAGACTTATTAGATGGATCCTTTTATTGCAAGAGTTCGACATAGAGATCAGAGACAAGAAAGGAGTCGAGAACGTAGTAGCCGACCATTTATCTAGACTCGAGACTACCTTAGAGGATAAAGGAAGTGGAGACCCTATCAAGGATTCATTCCTAGGAGAATACTTGTTATCCATAGACTCAGCTCAAACAAAGACCCTTGGTACGCAGATTTTGTGAACTATCTTGTTTGTGGAACGCTACCACCAGAGATCACGTATGCACAAAAGAAGAAATTTCTCCGAGACGCTACTCGATACTATTGGGACGAACCTTATCTTTATAAGTTAGGAGTCGATGGCATATATCGTACGTGTGTAGCAGAAAAAGATCAACATAGAATCTTACGCGAATGTCATTCTTCATTCTCGGGAGGACACGGATCCACATCCAAAACAGCCGCTCGAGTATTGCAGTCGGGATTCTATTGGCCAACTATTTTTCAAGATGCTCATAAGTATGTTCAATCGTGCGACGCTTGCCAAAGATCGGGAAACATCTCGAGGAGAGATCAGATGCCTCAGAAGGGTATACTCGAAGTAGAAATTTTTGATGTATGGGGAATTGACTTCATGGGACCTTTTCCTTCATCTTACGGAAACAAGTACATTCTAGTAGCGGTTGACTATGTGTCTAAGTGGATAGAAGCCATAGCCACACCCACATGCGATGCCAAGTCCGTAAGAAATTATTTAAGAAGATCATTTTCCTAGATATGGTGTACCTCGAACTATCATTAGTGACAATGGAACGCACTTTAAGGAGAAACAACTCGAGAAGATGCTTCGAAAACATGGAGTATATCACAAGATTTCGACACCTTACCATCCCCAAACCAGTGGTCAAGTAGAAGTTTCGAATAGAGAGATCAAAGCTATTTTAGAAAAGACCATTTCAGGAGCAAGGAAGGAATGGGCGTCGAAGCTAGATGACGCACTATGGGCTTATAGGACAGCCTACAAGACCCCTATTGGTATGTCTCCATACAAACTTATCTTCGGAAAAGCTTGTCACTTGCCGGTAGAGATCGAGTACAAAGCCATGTGGGCTATCAAGAAGATGAATTTCGATACTAGAGCTGCAGGGAACACCGTATTCTTCAATTACATGAACTCGAGGAGATACGCCTAAACGCCTATGAAAGCGCGAAAGTCTACAAAGAGAAAACAAAGAAGTGGCACGATAAGAAAATCATTGAGAAGAGATTCCAGTAGGAGACGAAGTGCTACTCTACAACACTAGGTTGAGATTATTTCCGGGAAAATTACGTTCCAAGTGGTCCGGACCATTCAAGATATCTAAAGTTTTTGACGACGGACACGTGGAATTATTACAAGGAAGGAAACACATTTAAGGTCAACGGACATAGACTGAAGATTTATCATGCTGGAGACCAATGCTATCTAGTAGAGCAACTCGATCTCTATGAGGTCGGATAACTAAGAAGTGGAGCATATCCTCTCGAGAAGGGATCCTAGCAAAGGACTTCTCGAGTGTGTTTCTTTATATGAAGACACGGCTACGTCCTTGCCAGGACGTTAATCTAGGCCAGTAAGTATTTTTCGCATTTTTTTCCGGCACTTTATTGCTTTCTAGATAAGTAGTATCTTTAGATTAGGAAAAATGCAAGTGTGGGGTAGAATATTATTTGGGAAAATTCCGGGGATAAATTCTTTCACTCGATCGAGTAAACCACCAACTCGACCGAGTCACGTCACCCAAATTAATATAGATTAAACAATTTAAATGAATTCCTATTTCTCGATCGAGTAAGATTCTTACTCGACCGAATTGAGTCGACCAAAAACTTAAATAAATCATTTAAATAATTTAATCCCCCCTCATTCGATCGAGTAAAAATCTTACTCGACCGAATCACACCACCCAAAAACAAATAAAAAAAATATAAAATAAAAAATAAAATTTAAAATACCTTGGACCAACTCGACCAATTAAATTTGGTCATATAGGAAATTGTTCTAATTTAATTAGACCAATTTAATTGGCCCATTGGAAATTGGTCCAATTTAGAAAACCCTAAAACATCACTCGACCACCTTACTCCACCTACTCGACCGCTTCACATCACTCTCAAAACCTAAATCCCTAAGCCACCGATTCACTCGACCGACCCCAACTCTCAATTCAACTCAACAATGTCGAGCGGACAAGGATCTAGCATGGGAAGAACAAAGACCTCTGCAAGGAGATGGACGGTTTTCAACCCGGCTGCAACTTAGCTTTAGGAACCCACAAGAGCCACGGCTTACTCAACTCTTTTGGCTCGACAAGAAGGAAGTGGTAAGTTCCGTTGCACCTCACAAACCTACTATGATCGAGCTTGGAATTTATGAGATTGTGGACAACATATTTATCAATGCCGGCTTGATCGAGTGGGAGTATTTGATGGGAAGCCGACACACACAACCTTGTGGTCGAGTTCTTTCAAGTTTTGAACCGTTTTATAATGAGAATGAATGTGTGTCGTGGGAGTTTGAGATTAACAAAAGAATTCAAGGAGGAGAAGGAGTATATGGATGGAGAATGGTTCTCTCCCGGAGGTGTTATTCCATTTTGTACGGATGAGATGAGATTGGAAGTATGGAGGAAGCTAACCGGTATGCGCGAGTATGACCCTAATTGCTCACCCAAGTGCCTAACGGATGGAGTATGGAAATACATCCATCGGATTATTTCTACGAACATCAACACTCGTGTTGACCAAGGTGCTCGAGTATCTCGGGAAGACTTGGATTTGATGTACTTCATGGAGCGAGGAGACTCCATTGATTGGTTTTATGTCTTCACCGAGCGCTTTAAGAAGATGATCAACCCTAAGGAAAAGAGCAAGGCACTCGGCTGCTCATCTTTGATCACTTGCCTCGCGGAACGCTCATATTTTCGGTTTGAAGGCAAATGAGATTTTAGACCACTCGACACCAACCGTTTGGTCACTATGATGTTGATGGATAGGAGGAGCAAAGAATGGGTCTGTGCAAAGGAAATGCCTAAGCGTGCTGACCGGAAAGGAAAGAAGAAAATGAACGAATGAACTAGCTTCGAGTGGGAAGAGTGCTAGGAAAGCCTCTTTTTGTTGTTTATTTGTGTTTGTTTTCGAAAACTTATGGACGTACTGACGAGCACGTCGTTGAGTGCTGCAAATTTGTCCTGACTCTCCTTACTAGTATAGTATCGGCAAGCTGGGGTCGAATCCACAGGGAACGGTGGAAGTCTCTTTTCAACTACAATCTAAAACTGGGGTTTGTAAGTATTAGCAAGTAAAGAAAAGAAAACGGAAAACAAACACGGTTGACTACACTAGCGCACTACTACTAAGTTGCTTAACAATTTATGAGATGATATCAGCTCAGACTTATCCTTATGAACATATGCTTATCATTGGTTACTAAAGATACATGATATAAGGTTCACATAGGTTAAGGTCCTGTCACAGCTTAATAACCTACACATACATTCCGGTCAAAGTCTGTATGATATTATTACTCTATCTAGTCTAGTCAATAACGAATCCGGTCAAGGTAGCTACTGCCTATTCTAGTGTTACTCCTATCATTCACAGTCACGTACCTCTGATAGTTTAACAATAGATAATAGATTCTACAACTAAGTCTGCGGTGCAAGGCTTCGCTTAATTGTCTAACCTAATTATCATGCAATTGAGCTCGGAATAATAATACTAAACTTTAATCATGCAAATTAAGAACAAGACCTCAAAACATAATGTTCACAAGTCAAAGTCTAAACTGATAAAGCAAGTTAGCTAGACATGCTTCTATTAAACATCTCAAGGTTTGTATAATAAACAACAATAGTGAATAGTAAAAACAAAGAAAACTCAGCGTAGGTTGTCAATCTGCGCGTCGATCCTTTGCTGCGCGTTGCTTCGTCACTCGCTCGGCTCTTGCGCGTCTCTTCTAGCTTGATTTGGCCGGACGGCCCGTAGGCTAGAGTATGGTGTTTTTTTGCACATCCTCAAGCTTTGTATTTATATGCAAGCTTCTAGGGTTTCTAAGTTCAAAATAGGAAAGAGATAATCTTTGATTTCCATGTTTATCCCTAAAATCTCGCATAAAATATATTCTGCGCGTTGCTGACGTCATCTCCACGTTTTCTGACGTCATCATCTCTGGTGCGTGACTTGTCAGTCGCGCGACTTGTCTTGCGCACGACCGACTGGCGAGCGACCCACTGGCGAGCGACCGACTGGTGCGCGACCCACTGGCGAGCGACCGACAGGCGAGCGACCGACAGGCGCGTGACCGACTCACTTGTGAGCGACTGGTGCGCGACCAACTCACTTGTGAGTGACTGGTGCGTGACCGACTCACTTGTGAGCGACTGGTGCGTGACCGACTCACTTGTGAGCGACTAGGGTTGTGCACCTGCGTTCTGGTTGGGCCTTTACAATTCTTTCTTCTTTGTTTCTTGCTGCGAAATAAGCTTCTAAACGTCTATCTTTAATGCATATTCATCCTTAGCTCATAAAATCTCCTGAAATACAAAACTACACCAAAAGCGTAATCTTATACGAGAAAATATACAAACTAGCATAGTGTAAAGGACATAAAGTAGCGTACAACTGCGCTCTATCACGTACCGTTTGCGGTACTTTGTTGTCAGTAACTTGAACTTGCGCGTACCTATTTTCTATTGCCATTTACCCTTATAATCGCTAAGTTTTACGAGAACAAAGTGAAGCAAGAGGACATTGCTTCACTCGACCGAATCTATGGATCATTCGGTCGAGTAACCCACAACACTTAAACAACTCGACCCAAATTAGAAAAATCTGATTTTTTCACCAAAGCCCACTCGAGCACTTAGCCCAATTCTTTCCTAAACAAAAATATCTCGAGTAACCCTAATAAATTTTCAAAACTTCCATATATTAAATCTTTGATTAAATCCTTGATTTAATATTCCATTATTAGAAACCTTTGATATACTAGGATTTATCACACTTTATTAGGTAAGTTACTACTCGAGTAACCTTAGAACTTCCCAATTTAGACTTATATAAAAACCGATCGAGTATCATGGGATACTCAACATACTCGACCGAATCTACATACTTGAGCAACATGTCTCAATCCAACCTACTAGCCAAAAAGACCAATGCACCCTCCCAACGAAGAACTCAAGTTGAGTTTGTTCACACCTATGACCCATCCTACCTACCAAATTTTGACAACCTAGACCATGCACGAACCTCTGAAAGATTAGCTGAAGATGCAAACCGACTCAAGCCTTTGGTGAGCTCGATAGCCCTTCATGACAAGACAATGCAAAGCCTTGGCATTAGTGCCAAAGTTTATGACATGTTCAGTCGAGCTTCACTCGATGTGGATGTTGTTTTCAACAAGTAATGCTATAAGGAACTTGTCTACGAGTTCATTGCTTCGTTTGAACCTGTTGAAGGAGATGGTTTTGCATCAGATTATGATGGATGGAAATTCAGAATTCAAGATTTGGATTTTTATTGGACTCGACAAGAAGCATATAGACATCTTGGATTTCCTGAAGGAGGAATTTGTCACTTGGCTATGGAACAACAGAGAATTCAGATTTGGAAAGACATTAGCCGCCAAGACTTCATTGGAGACTATCCCTCATCATCGTCTATTAAGAATCCCGTATGGAAGTACGTGCATCGTCTGATTGCTACTAATATTAATTGCCAACCCGAAACTGTTGATGTAGTTACCCGAGAGGACTTGAACATCATGTGGGCACTCGACCAAGATGAACCAATCAATTGGTTTGATGTGTTTACAACTATGTTCAAGGGTATGCAGCAGGCATACTACTCTTCACAGTACGTGGGTTGTACTTCATTGATCACTAGCATAGCCATCGGTTGCCAATTTATCTACCCGAGAGATACACAGAATTTCGAGAATTGGACTTTAACTTGTTAAGGAAATTAGCATTCCTAGCCAAACAACCCGCTAAGTTGGAATTTGCCTATAAGGATGTAACTGAGGAAGAAGACCCTTCCGAGAACGCGCGCTCAATTGGGAACTTCAATGATACAAGCAAAGGAAAGGGTAAGGAAAAAGCTACCTCGAGCAAAACTCAGTCCAAGAAGCCTAAGAAAAATAATTCGGGTATGGAGTGGTATGAGGTTCAGAGAGTGACTATCAAAGAATTCCGCAAGTCGAATGGAGAACCAATAGAAATCGAGTCCGATGAGTGATTAAACCTCAATTTCTTATTTCTTCTACAAATAATCATGTCTTTGTTTGGAAAACAAAGTTAGAAATTCAATAAAGAAGAAATTTATATCTTACCAAATTTTAGGGTTACTAATAATAAAGTTCAGAATTAAAACACCTTGAACAAAAAAATAAAACTCAATTAAATTCTGAATTTTGGCCGAGCCCACTCGACCGAGTAAGAAGGTCACTCAACCGAGTGAACCTATTCTTAAACCGAAATTAAACTCTTCCATTTGGTCGAGTCATCTGGTTCACTCGACCGAATCAAACCTATTGGGCCATATCACCTTAAACATTAAACAAAACCTAGCCCAACTACACAAAACAAAACCCTAACTCGACCGAGTTTATTTATTCACTTAAGACCAAATGGAGAGTGGTCGAGTTAAGAGGACACAAGATAGAAGTTGTGAAAGAATAGAAATTTCGTTTGGGAAACAAGGACTTTGTTCTCTCTAGTGATGATTTAAGAATTGCATTTGGTTTGGAACATTGCGAACCATGTGAACCGATCACTAAGAATATGAGGAACATAATTTGGAGAGAAATAAAAAACGGTAGTATGGATTATAAGTCGGGTAGCACGGCTACAAAGATTAGAAGTTCGGAATGGAAGTTTATACATCGTCTCATAGCTACTTGCCTATACCTTCGTAGTGATAAGGGAAGATTCATGAATAAGGATGATTTAGATATAATATGTTGTATGCACGAGGATCTTCCGTTCGATGTGCTCACTTGCATCACTCGAACACTTGAGGAATGTCTCTTGAAGTCATTCAAAGGATTATATATTGGGGGAGGACATTTTGTCGCCAGTTCAGGCTCAACTCCTCGCTTTACGTTAGCAGAACTACAGGTCGGGCCCTCTAAATGAGATGGAGTTCCACGAATATGCAGGCTAGAAAGATGCTATTTGCTACTATTCCATCTTTTTGTGCATCAAGTTCGAAGAAGATCTCAATATATAATGAAGAAATGTAGGATTTTCACTTGACCCGAGAAAGGCATTGCCAAAACAAATACTAGGGAGGTTGAGCTACTAAGTCGTGGACTTGTTAAGAAGATAAAACTCAGCGGAGGAGATATTATTATCTTACCCGAAGACGAAGACAAAGATGATATTAGTCACGACTCACCACCACCCGAGACCAATTCCCTTGATGAGCTTTTAAGGAATTCTAGAAATATTATTGCATGGCAAAGGGACATCACTAGTTGATATACTGACATGGCTATTTGGCAAGGGAGAAATGATGAAGACATTGTTCACTCACACTCGTGTGAAGGATTACCGATCCACCACCTAGACCTATATTGCATACTCGACCGAAGAGACCGCTCAAGAAGATAACGTAGGTGACAACGAATAGGTCAGAAATTAACAGAACTTCCGAAACCTTAGGCCACCCGATAACTCCCAAACGAACGATCAACAAAATCCATAAACAACACAACTTTCACAACTAGACCACATTGATGGAGTACTTGACATTGCAAATACTTGTTTGAACATTTTAAATTGATTATCTGTCATGTTTGCTTTGTTTGTTATATAATGACAAATCTTTGTTAGCATTGCAAGAATGATACATGATGGCAGCGCATTGGAGTCGAATTAGGTCAAGAATAGAGATAATGTCAAAACGAAATACTCGACAACCAGCTAAGTATCTCTACACCTTAATCTTAATTTATTGCTTTAGGGACTAAGCATATTTTAAAGTGTGGGATGGGGAGTAAATATGCATACAAATTTTCATGATATATAATGCATACTTTTAAAAAAAATTGCATACATCCTACTATTTAAATAAAAGCACGTTAATAAATGTCAATTAAACATGCTAAACAAGATCAAACACTTAGATTAAAAATGTTTGCTGAGAAACTCATGAATTGAAAATTTTGAATTAAACGATTTTCATGATTGAAAATTTATTTCTTGTGACTTAACTTAAGAGCTTGCCTAATAATTGATTTTTCTTAGAAATTTTTGACATACACCTTGAGAAAAGCAAAGTTTTATCCAATTTCATAGAGGAAATTTTTGAACGAAACATGGATAATATTTCATAGAGCTATTGGGTTTGCTTTAGGTGACTTAAGCATATCTCGTAATTATGGTGGCATTTGTAGTAACACTCGAGTTAATATTTTGGCATCTAGTCAAGTCTTAAGTGTGGGGTTATCCGATGAAGTCGAGCCTTTGCCGAGGGTTAGAAAGAAAATAAAATTTATTTCCCCTTGAAAGTATCTGCTTTGACAAACAAAAAAACATTTGCCGAGGGTTAGGAAGTAAGTTCCCCCTTGAAAGTATTTGTTTTGAAAGAAAAGAAAAAAAGAAGTAGAAAAAAAATATTAAAAGAAAATATATGTTTCCCCCATTAAGTCCTTGCTTCTGCCTAAATATGTTGCGACTCGAGTGAAGCTGTCGAGTGATAACTTGAGAATTGCTTAGGGACGATCCTTGTTCTTATGTACGAGTTGAGGCAATGACATGCTTTTGAGAGAAAAATTCATGGAAATATGTGGTAATCATCCGGAATTCCTTACTCTTATGGATTACGACGTGTAGTTCTAATTCTTTGGGCAAGAATTCTTGACCCTTGACCTTATGGACTAGCCCTTGCTAGCATAGGTGATTGGTTCGGTGAAACTCCTCTTGAAATATTGTGTTTTACTTTTGTGATTTTCGGTGTAAGTTCGAAATGAAGAGAAGATCAATCAAGGTTAGTTTCTTATTG
>QZGG01003194.1:0-26623 GCA_006409495.1 Sedum album
ACGCGATTTTGGGAAGAAAGCGATCTATTTCTTGAAGCTGTTAGACAAAACCGATCTGAGCTGCGACGACGGTGCTCGCGACTGACGAATTGTTCGTTGCTCGCGCGCTGAAGCTTAGTTGCTGAAGGCTCTCTGCTGCCTCCGACTCAACAGGGAGTTTAATTCATTCAATGCTTCTTGTTGTTTCAATTGTCTACACAACGTGTCTGTATTGTTAATTCTTCCGCTGAACGTTGTTGTAAACATTGCATAAGGCCTTAATAGTAATTTGTTGGTTGAGTCCCCCGAAAGGGGCTCCGTGGTTTCCTCCGGCGTTTCGCCGGTTTCCACGTTAAAATATCTTGTCTAAATAGTTTTAGTTGATCTTTGATTGTTATTGTTACTGCTAGTGCTAGGGGACAGGTTTAATCTAGTTTGTTAAGTTTGCGGAAATTTGACAGTAGCAATTTCTGACTGTATTGTTGCTGGGACTTCTGCTGGTTAGTTTAGAATTCAATACTTGAATTACATGTGCTGTTTGTCAGCAAGTCAAGACAATTAACACTGCATCACAAGACAACTTCAACCATTACCTATACCATGCCAAATTTGGGAAGAAGTGTCAATGGATTTCATAACTCAACTTCCTCAATCTCAGGGTAAATCATGTATAATGGTTGTAGTAGACCGTCTCAGCAAGCAAGCTCATTTTGTGCCCCTTAAGACGAGTTATACTGCGGAAACGGTGGCTCAAGCGTTTATGCGAGAAATTTGCAGGTTGCATGGGATGCCGATTTGTATTGTTAGTGATCGAGAACGCATTTTCTTGAGCAAATTTTGGCGCGAGCTTTTCATTCTACAAGGAACAAAATTGGCTTGCAGAGAACTCACCACAATAGACTAGTCTGTTATAAGACCGATGTGGGATCGTAACATTGCCCACCCCTTTGAAAGTCGACGTCCTCGTCGGTCCACTCTGGACGGCTGCCCTTTCCTAGGTCGCCCCCTTCGTGGCTCTCAATGAAAGCACCAATGTTAGGGACACAAGGTCAAGGGAAAAATTCACCACAATAGACTAGTCTGTTATGAAAGGGAACCCCTTGATATTATATCCCACTAGATGGTTGCCCATCTAGCCAATGTGGGATCATAACATTTTGGATAGTGAAAACTTGTATAACAGAACCACTTTTGATGACAATTTTAGATTCGAAGGCAACAAAATTATGGTTGGCCCATAGCTCATTGTGAGCATGATGTACTTGCAGCTGAGTGCTAGAGTGTAGGCTTCAATGAAAGGAAGCTCGTTAAGCACCCTGAATGGAGCAAACGGTTTGAGTACTGTCCCAAGCAATTGGCTTTATTTCGTTTGTAGATTGATTGAAAAGGGAATCCGAATGTGGCCTAAGACAACTTTTACCCATCAAGGATGCATTTGCCAATTGCGATTCCGAGTCTTAGAAATCCTAGACTTTGAGTTTGCTTTGTATAGAGCGTTTGAATAATATAAAAGAAATCTTATGCTGAGATGGATTTCCATGGCAGTACTCCGAAGATGGAACATGAATTTTGACATGCAGCGCTCAGATATGAGTTGACCATTTTCGACTCCAATCCTTGCATGGTAGTGAACCTGATGCATGCAAGTTTGTTGACAACCTGTGTGGGTTTCAAAAGCATGCCTCGTAAGTCACAAGTGCAAATCAATGAAACACCAGCTTCTGTTCATTGAGCTGATGTGTAAGGTTTGGCATGACAGTGAGTTTTGCTGCAAAGCAAGATAAAGTGAAATGCATATTATGGCTTATGTACATGACTCTACTATCCTGACTTGGTCAAACTTACAGGAAAAATAGGGTTAATTGTACAGCGTTCGTAGTGGGATAAGCTCGCGTATATGCAGAAATTATCCTATATGAAAAGTAGTAAGGCTTGTGTGATGAGAAGACCTGATATCAACGGAGCTAGAGTGAGAACAGTATCCTGAGGCTTCAAGGAACTGCAAGCACCACAAGTGTGCGTCTGTTAACATGCCCAATGTAACATCTTAATTGCTCTATTGCATTACGCCCGAAATACACTTAAGCGACTCATATAGACGAAGTCGCGTAAGAATTAGTCGCTTACGATACCTTATCTGACCGACTAATTTAGTCAGTCACGTAAAAACACTTATGTGACTGGTGGTAAGTGACAAGCCAATGTGTCACCTAATCCATCTTAAGCGACAAAACTTAAAGCGACATGCTTAAATTAGTCGCTTTGACAGTCTTAAGTGACAATAACTATGCGACAACTAATGTTGTGTCACTTAAGTTAAAATTAAAAAGTGCCATGCAATGTCTTTTGCGCTGCAGACAAACGCAATAAATTTTGTACGACGAATTCAGAAAGAATTAAAGTTGTTCACCAACCATTAATTATTATATGACTCCCATTGAGCTTTGTAAGTCGCGTAACCTTAAAAATTTATTTTCAACTTCAAAATCCATAATTTGGTCATGCTTTATGTTGGGAGTGAACATCATGTGTATACAATTGTGTATATAAATTAGTTTCTACATTATTGTTTGCATCTTATATAAAAATCACGATTAAAAGTTGAATGTCGTTGCAAGATGAAACAAACGATATTTGGAGGGGATTCAAGTGACATGAATGATGACATGTTTGAAGAAGCTCATTAAGACATGAAAGTAGACATGTAATAAATTTAGAACAATCTATTCTAAATAATTATGTTTATTATATATGTAAATGTGAGTTGCATAAATTTCACCATTGTTCATGTTCTCTTCACTATATGTATTAGTTGTTGTGAGTAATATAGAGATTACAAAATGTACACTTGTACAATCCACATTGCAATATAAAAAAATTGCGACTAACATTTAGTAAGTTAGTCACATTATTGTAAAATTTTCAGGCGGGATTTCAAATTTTCAGGCGGAATGTAAAACAATTGCGACTAACATTGAGGAAGTTAGTCGCATAAGATGTGAAAATTATAGGCGGGATTTGAAAATTTCGGCTGAATGCCAAAAGTTTTGCACATAACATTTCATATTCGAAGGAACTCATTTGCAACTCAAAAAACTAATTTCACTCTTTCACACCTTCAACTCCCTTGCATCTTAGCTTGGAAATGAGTCTCTTAATTTCATCTCTCCACCTCTTATGCTACTCTTCATATTTCTATGTTGAAGTTGACATTTATTACATTCAAGATGTTCTTTCTTTGTAGATGTCGTACCCACTTCTCCCATCAGAATTCCTAAAACAAGAAAGTCTAAAAGGTTGTGACCTTTATTTTCAAGGTGCTCTTTTAATGTTGAAGATTGGTGCACATGTTCTTAAATATACTTTGATATAAATTTGTTTCATTTGTGCAGATTTTTGGTTAAACGATGTGCCATATTGCTGGAAGAATGGAGTCAAGATTGGTGTGAGTGATGTTCAATACATTCATATTGAAGCAAACCCGTTAATGTTGGAAGAAATGCTTCGGATGGGGCAAATCTCGCATCTAAGTGAATTTGGTCTTGAATTTTGATATGTATTGTTGGAATTGACTTGAGACTTTGTATTTACAACTTGAAAATTAATAACATTAGTCTTTTGTTGCAACATACGTGTGTAATATTATTCAGTAATAAGTATTGAAACATTTGAAGTCACATTATCCACTTTAAGCGACAAATGTTACATGCGTCTCTAATAACTTTTTCGTAATTTGACTCGTACCTTACGCGACAAGAATGTGTTAAGTCGCTAAATGTTGGTCCAAATATGCGACTAACATGTTTTGTATGAGTCCCGTAAGTAGCTCGCGACGTATCTTAGGCGACTTACCTTATGCCACACCATATAGGTCACATAAGAGGTTATACGACTAATTTAGGGCTTATGCGACAATTTTTTAACTGTCACTGAAGTGTATTTCTGGCGTAGTGTTGGGGTATGGCTTGTTGTAGTGTTGACACACTTAATGTTATGTCCATTCTGACACACAATGGGTTCAGGTCCATTTGGAGGAGCCGCGAGAGGGTCTTGAAAGTCATTATGTAATAGGATATGACTTCATTTTCTTGGTAGAGTCGGGTATTCAGGTATTAGTTCTAACATAGGAACTAGTTCACATAAAATCAATCAGATTTGATCAAGTTCAGACAATTATTATTGTTTGGTTCTGATTTCATTTGGATTGAATTTGTGAACGTGAAGTCCACCAATTGTAGAAAGGCTTGATTTGTTCAGCCGATGATAAGCCAGCTATCTGAGTTGGTTTAGGTTGAGAATGCAATTGGTTGAGTGTATTGTAATAGAAAAGGAATTGGAGTGATCAACTTTGAAATTGATATTCATGGTTTAACCCTAAACAACACAAAAATGCATATTGACGAGAGGCCTGACACTTTGGCCAGTGGATCACCTTTAAATCATCGGCTATATGCTTTGGATCTTATGGCACTTTTAAATGCTGATTATTAAGTTACAATATATCAACGCCTTAGTAAGGGTGAATCCATGAAATATATAGCGAGATATGGGATTTGAATTTCACATCAATAAAATATGGAATAATTATTTTATGACTAGCAAGAGTCAAAAGTATTGCTAACTTGTTTTGTTTGAGAGGAATGTAAAAGTTGAGAGTAAAACCAACTTAATTAAAATGTCAATTGTTGGCATGAGATGGATACATGTAACTAACTGATGCTTTTAAGCACAAAATGTTATTAGTAAGGGGAGTCATAAATCTTAAGAGTCACATTTTAAGGTGGCATTTCATAATTTATGATGATCATCATGAATGTGAGGGTATCGTTATGTTAACTAGTTACATTTGAGTATCCTTGAGTAAGAGTAATGCTCTTTTGAAACCCTTACTGTTGGGTGAGACACTGAGACCCTCATCATGGCCGTTGATTGGGTTTGTTTTTGGGGTCCAGATTGTGCCACGGTGGAGGTGAGAGAACAAAAACAGCAATTTCTCTCACCTCCGATTTCAAATTTCTCTCACCTCCACGTGGCACAATCTGGACCCCAAAAGCAAACCTAATCAACGGCCATGATGGGGGTCTCAGGGTCTCACCCAACAGTAGGTTCTCAAAAGAGCATTACTCCCTTGAGTAATACTTTCAAATGTGGGGGCTTGAGATACCTAGTCATTGCATGGATTTTGATAATCATATCAAAATCAATGGATATGACACAAGTGGGTACAAGATCACATTAATAACATGCTAATGAATGCATGATCATGTGAAATATGGATTAAAACTTGCAAATATGGTTTGTGAATATGAAAAGTCTTGTGTCATGTGTCGATCACATCATGTTGATGATAAGTCATAAACGATACATATCTTGAAGATATGAAAGTTCTCTCAAGAGTGGAATATGAAAAAGTGATTAGTGTTTTGAGGTACTTAAGGTACGCGAACAAATAAGTATACTTGTAAGTAGTACAAGTAATTCATGACTGCAACATGAAAAGGTTTTGAAGATATTGTCTATCTCAAATTCACTCGTGGTAAGAGTCTTCACCTTGAGAGATAATGGTGTGTCCAAAATCCTCTAGACTGACTATGCCAAGTCAACAGTCTATTAAGAATGAGTTTGAAAATGTCTAGACGGTATCCTTATGAGGATATTTCAAAATGGACAAAGAATGTGCTGAAAATTGATGTATATCGGGATAATCATTATCGGATAATCAATTCATGATTGTTTACAATATAAATGTTGATGGTAAGTCAAGACAAATATGTCAATGACACAATATCATAATACAACTTCCTTTTGATGGAGTCATTTATATTGACTATGTAAGTTTCAGTGAAATAGAAACTTGTAGAGAAGTTAAAGGAATGAGCTTGATTGAAGCCCTTTTGAAATAAAGTCGAGGCAACGGAAAACCCAACCATGATGACTGGAGATCCCAAGAACTTGGTTCAATGGGACAACCTAAGCTGCTAAGACGGAGTGTGGTCACTGTGGGGGTTTTACCCCCTAGCTCATTCCACATAAACAGTGACTCCCGTATGAGGTTAAGCTCAAAGCTTTTAATGATTCTAAGATTTTGGATAAAGAAATTTTTGAACGGGTAATGCGGGATTACCTTAATAGAGAATCATTTAAGTTAGAGAGAAGTGGGTGCTTCAAGGAAACTATGTGGGCTTAGTTCTTTAGCAACTCTCGCAGAACCAAGTAAGGGTTTCAGGACCGTAACAAACCCAACCATGAGAAATGAAAGGCTTCAGGAATATATCTGTGAAGTTATGTACTTAATTTACACAAAAGACGAACAGTTCGAGGACATAGCATCTACTGAAGGTTCAAAAGGCGTTGCCCATCTATCCTTTGCAGATATAAATCGTAGAAACTATCACCATGTCGAGTCGAGTCTTATGGTTTAAGACTCCATTTTCTTTATGTGGGGAGTATTGGAAAATATTTAAATAAAATATTTTAAATAAAATATTTATTGGTAATCATCATGATGGTTTTAAATAGATTTTATGTCATGAGTGATAACCAATAATATTTTTATATTTAACGAGGATGAGACTCCTACTATTTTGAGATATAGAGAGAAAATATTGTAAAACCACAATCCTCCATAAGGTTTGTAGTCGTGTTTTGTGTCGGTGATAGTGGAAGATAGTCATTCATTCGCCTTCTTCACACCGGGTGCAAGTGAGTGAAGGTTTGGCTGTTGTATCCTGGGAGACAAATTGCCTGAGGAAACCCATCACTGAGTGGGAAGGCAATATTGTTTATAGGAAAGCGCCGAGCGTGCCTCAGTCACATACGATTTTGTATCTCAACCTTTATTTTTGTTGTTTCAAATATTCAATTAATTTTATCTTGATTATTGTTGTATGTTAATATATTATTCAGTAATTTCAATACCTGATATTTTCTGTCTATTTTACTAATTATTCTAACAATTTCTAGTTGATAAATTTAGAATAACACAACTAGGATGTATCCAGGGTTTCAATTTGAAATCGACAGAAACTGTAATAAGAACAATCACAAACCCTAACATGCGGGGTGCTTCTCAGTAAGAAGAACAGTCACGTTGCACAATCCGGTCTCTTTCAAGTGCTCAATTACTTGAAATGCAAGAATGTATAAACAATCTTTATGATGATTGTAAAAGCATCAAATGACAGAAGCCTATTTTAAAATAAAATTTTAGAACCAATGTGTGCCTTAAACTCTAACAGTTAAATCATTTATATTTAGTACCTCATTAAATATTAATCATTTTTAGTATTGAAATGGAACGCTATTCTTTTAAATAAATATAATCATAAATAATTATTTAAAAGAGCATTGCAATGTTTAGTTTATATTATCTTCCTATATTTAAAACACAAGGGGCTGATTTGTCGGTTATTTTTGAAGCCACAATTTATCTCCCCAAAATACCCCTATTAAATTTCATATTTTCTTTCATATTTGATAAATTTATTAGGCACTTCATATAAACTATATTATAAAAATTAAAAACAAATATGTGCACAAATGTGCACAAAACTACTAGTTTATTTTAAAAATTTCAACTATTGAATATAAAAAGTACATCACTATAAATAATGAATTAACAATTGTGCCTTTATATTAATTGATAATAGTGATGATCGTATTCATAATAACATTTACCATATCCATTGATTGTTTGATTGCATGGTTTATAGTAGGGGTCACTCCTCGAACATAACTTTCTTAAGTTTCAGTTAATGTGGATTATTGTGAGGGATGAAAATCAGACACCTTTAAGCGATGCAAGCTACAACATCATCTACGATAGTCAGACAATCGGTGCTATTATAAATGCAATGTCTGCAAGATGGACAAAGACACCAACAGAACGGTTGAAATAAGATCTCCAGGTAGTGAATCAACAAAGATATGATGAGGTTGAGGCAGCTCGCGCCAGACCTGCTGAGATTATAACCTTTCGTATTTAGTCTTTGATCACAGAGATGATTGAAGCGGCTCTAGCTAGAAATGTTCTTGTACCATGCTCTCAAGCACCGCCTCCAAGGAAAAGCTCATATCATCCTTCCCCTGCAGATGTATGATAGATGCTTCACAATGTTTCACTTTGTTTACATTTTTAATGATAGATGAATTCTCAACATGAGGAAGTAGTTGCTATGGTCGGTGATCTTATAGAAAAATGAAATGTTTTACAGAATGTTTGCGATGAAAAATTGTGTTTTTGGGAAGAGGAACTCATGTTTTGTTTGATAAACCTTTTATGATGCTTTACACCAAGGCATGTTTTATAGAGGATTGAACTCAGATACGTCACGAAGCGCTTCATACTTGTCACTACTTGGATACGCTTTCAGAGCATAATGAATTATTTATGGAATATTTCATTGCACGTATTTTATGGAGTATTTGTTATGACAAATGTATTTGTTGTTAAAATTATTTTTGTTTATTTATTTTCAACTAAAACAAACCGATAAATGTTGTGACTATTTAAAATTATATAAAAAATGAAATATATATTAAACATAAACAGTTGGATTTAATCAAATAGTGAAACATTATTATTTGAGATTAAATGATTATTATTAAAGGAAAATCAAATATGCAAAAAGGGATTAAATGAAGTTGTTAAACAAGTATAACGGAGAGAATTGCTTTAACGGGTGTTAACGGATTAATGAGTGTTAACGGGTAAACTGGTACCCATTAATACCCGCCCATTTAACTCATTTAATAAATGGGTCCAACGGGTGGAATATCCGTTTACCCATTAGTCGTTAATTACCCGCCCAACCCGCACTATTTGACACCTCTAGATGAGGAGCATTCAAATACATCTACCCTTATCTTGCATTCATGCATCTTCATCCATCTCAACCGTTCATCTCATCTTTAAACTTATTTTTTAATTGACTCTATATGTTAGTGTGTTTTTTTTATCGGTGGGATTACAAATCGAGTACAAGATATTTCATCAAACTACATCAAGTACATTTTAATCAAATTTGCGCGCATGCCGTAAGGCACCTAACCACCAAGAGTCAAACATGAAATCGAACTCTTCACGAGAAACTCCATAGCCCAACTTCTGACGAAGGAGAAGGAAACATTCATTATGGACCGAAAACAAAGTGCAGCACCAAAATGCTTGGGAAAAGCAGACTTCTCAAACTGCAGAAAACAATGAGGGTCTGCGATCTAGAAAAAACACTGCTTTTGACGAGTTGTTATAAACAACTCGAGCTGTTGAGCTCTACAACTGCGCCACCCTCGTAGGGCGAAAACGCTGGAAAGCTATCCCAAAAGCACGCCTCTTCAAACAAACCTGCAAACATACTCAGATCTATTCACAGCCTCATCTTTGCAATAAGCACCTACCTTCAACCACACACTTGACGAAGTGGGGTTGGCCTAGTGGTTAGGCACCCACTACCTGGGCCAACAGGTCTTGGGTTCGAGTCATGGGGTAGGAGTGAAATTCCTGTAATCCCTTTTAAATAAAAAGAAAAAAAACTACACACTCGTCTCCTCCCAGCAACCGAACCACCATGGCCAGCAGACAAAAGAACATAATCAGAAAGCTAGTTAGAACAATTAAAGGAAAACTTTAGGAATAGACCTAAAGAGGAAAGACTAACATGAAAATGAAACACCCTAACATAAGCATTATTGAGGGGAAAGGAATCTAGGAAAGAAAGTGAGATCAAGGGTAGAGGAAGACCAACCACCACCTCGAAAGGAGGCGGCGGCTTCCCCACCCACACAAAACCCTAATTTGAGACTTTGGGCTTAAGAGAGAAAGGATGAGGTTTTAGGCTTAGGAGGTCTTTGGGCTTAGTGTGTTTGATTCAGATTAAGCGAATAAAATTAAAACCAAAAAATAGTCACGTGTCAATTAATGAATCAGAGAATAAGATAAATAGTTATTATCAGAATACATGAATGCAAAATAGAGATATGGATGTAATTGAGTGCTCCTTTGAAAAACCATACCAATTGTCTCCAACTTAATGCGGTTGTGTAAACTTTGTACATAATACAAACCCCAAATTAATATAAATGACTACGCTAAGGAAGCAGCAGTGGAAGCCACGACTTGCCGTCGATGTAATCGATGGTCAGGAACGGGCTTGCTTCTTTGATAGACAGTTTTTTAGTAAAGTTTACTCTGTCAAACATATCAGCTCCCGGTCCCCAGTTTGCATACTCCGCAAAATACACAGTCCTACATGAAACATTTATGTAATTTACATAAGTTCATTTCAGCTTTTGTCGATAAAGATCATATCATAAATTGATTGATTGGCATGTACTTAGCTTACTTGTCACTTTTAGGGTTATCAAAGTCAGACCAACCCCGTTGATCGATGATGCTCCCCATGTAAGTATTAGCAAACACTACCCTCGACCATGGCCTATACGCCCGTCCCAACAAAATCCTTCCCGTCCCGGTAATGTTACACCCCAAGAACACATATCCTCCTGTTCCATTCTCGTTATCCCTTGCCTGAGCTGTAATTACGCCAGTCTTCAACGCTACCGACTCGATCGTTGTGTCCTGAAACATCAAGTTAATTGCAATGTTTACCCTACTTCACTTTGACAAGAATATTTTTGTCTGAAAAATCGGATTGATCTGCATAAGACATTTAAACTCTTTACCTGATAAATGGATCTCCCATCTCCGAATATAAAATCAACTGATCCCTGAATGTAGCAAGATTGAAAAAAATGGCGTCCTTTGTCGTCAAATAATGTATCCTGATACCCTAAGAACTTACATCTATAAAATGCAGCTTTGTCCCCTGATACCTTAATGGCCAATCCTTGTGCATCTGGCTGTGTACCGTCCGGCGGCGGAGCTGAATTCTACCCTTTTAGTTCATTAAAAAGCAATCAGCCACCATTTTAGTTAGACACATTCTGTTATATTACTTATTATCAGCATTGTAAACTTTATAAATCATGAACTGAGGATTTATTTGCTCTTCACACCATTAAATTTCAAGTGAAATAAATAAGATAATCAATTATCAAATGTAATATTATGCATTTAAAGTTATATATGTAATAAATAAAACAGACCTTAAACACAATGTTAGCAGCCATGAAGTTATCAGACTCGACTGCTACGGTAGAACAATTGAACAGACCGTATTCGTCCGCTGTCCCGTTGAAATTTATGACAGGCATATCCAATGGGTCGCCGCATAAAGAAATAAATGGCTTAGTTTTGACAATCGTGATTTTTTCCCAGTACTCACCGCCGCTGATCGATACAATCCAATGCTTATCGTCATTACTACTCCTTTCCGGAATGCTCTCAAGCGCCTCGCTCACCGTTCTGAACTGCCCACTTCCATCCTTTCTCACAGTTATTATCTCTTCATTTTCAAATGTGAAAGGCCAGTGAGTGCAGAGTGCACCGACATGTCCTGCAATGATAATGATGGTGAGGACACTGAGTTGTGACATTGTTATGGTTTAAGAGAGAAAATAAAGAGTGGGTTTAATGGAGGATTTATAAGAAGATGTATTTCAGGGTGGAGTGAGGATTGAATTGGAAACTGGAGTGAAGGAGACTGCTCCGGCGTTTTTCATGAGTGTCTGTCAATTTTAAGAATGCAAGCAGATTATTACTCCCTCCGTCCCACCGAATGCTTCTCTTTTTGCCATTTTGGGTGTCCCACCGAATGCTTCCTATTTCTTTTTTGGCAAAAAAAAATATATTAAAATATAACACTCTAATTACATTTACTAGTTAAACATAATTAATTATACTAACTAATTAATTATTATAATTGAATTAAACCAACTACCAAAATTGAAAAATCACCCCCAACAACTCTAGATATTGGTTTCAAAATTTTGGTTTCAAAATTTTGGTGGGAAAGTTTACTTTTGGTAAATTAATTTTGGTCTCAAAATTTTGGTGGGAAAATTTAGTCTTAATCAGATTTTCATCATAATTTTTTATTCCTTAAATATTGGTTTCTTATTTTACATTCAAAATGCCAAATAGGAAGCATTCGGTGGGACGGAGGGAGTAATTGTTCTGTTTTGCTTTTCATTAATGGATGAATACATTTCCCTATGTTAGTTAAAGTTTCTTTTGCTGGCCATTTTCCTTGAAAATTATCAAAAAATTTAAGTTTGTTATAAATGTGGTTTTATTAGGTTGGATGACCTTTGGCATTTGAGACTTTCAATGCCTCTTTATTAAGTAATTATCTCCTTTTACTACTATATAATGTTGTTGGATGTATGATAAAGATCAATAGAAAATCCTCCATATCTCCTCCCTTACAACATGTCTCTCTACATATAATTTCTTTATGTTTCTTCATATTACAACACATTATCAGCGCGAATTGCTCAAGATGAGAGGTTAAGGTAAGTGGTCGGTAAGGAATTTGATGTTGACATCATTTGAGTCATATTTTGAAAAATGCAGTTTTTGTAAAACTATTTTTTTATCATCGTATTTTCTCATTTTACGTAAGTGTTGTGTATATATCAAATTATCATTTGATTCCCCCGAAGTGGAATAAGAAATTGATTTTTAGTGATAATGATTGATTCACTCGAAGTTGAATCACATATATATGTAGGAAATGTATCATGTGGATCCTCTCAATTTGGTGGACTCGTGGACCCCCTCTTGCACCCGTCGATTGCATTTTTTGGACGCACCAGATTTTGCCAGCGCATTAATGAAGCATGTGACTTGCATGTGTGCATTTGTCATGTGCACACGTGATGTGCACATGACAAATGCACATACGTGGCGCAATCTGGTGCGTCCAAAAAATGCAATCAACGAATGTAAGAGGGGATCCACGAGTCTACCAAATTGGATGGATCCACAGGATACAACCTCTATATATGTAATTTGTTTCTCCTTGAAGTGAAGTCGTTGAGATGAAATTTACTTATGTTTATAAGACTTGATTCTCCCCAAGTGGAACCATATGACTATAATGTGTAACTTTCATGTTTGGCTCCCTTGAAGTGAAGTAAACAATGTAATATATTTTTAATATTAGATTCCCTTGAAGTGGAATCACATTTTACTATTATGGTTGATTCCCCTGAAGAGGAATAGAAAAAAGGTGCACTCGAAGTGCTACACGATTATGTAAATTTTGTGTAACTTGATTCCCCCGTAGTGGAATCAAAGACGTAAAATCTAATAATATTTTACCGTTTGATTCACCTGAAGTGAAATCAACCATATGTAATTCATTTAGCCAAGATTGGTTCTCCAGAAGTAGAATCATCACAACCTATTTGATTACAAGTCAATTCCTATGAAGTGCACTCTATTAAAATTAAATTCCCCTGAAGCAGAATCATTATGTTTCATTTATTTGGGATTTAATTATCCTTAGTACAAAAAATATGTAACACTCGAAGTGATTACCTACAAGTAATTTTGTAATATTCTACTAAAATGGAGTCATGTACTTGTCTATTATATTTAAGTTCCCTGAAGTGAAATACATATGTAACACTAGAAGTGGATATGTGATACCATTTTTTGTTATTAAATTGTTATCATCTCCAGAAGTGGGTGTAATTAGTTTATATGTATGTGTTCTCCTGAAGTAGACATTTTTTTGTGTGTATACTATTAGAAATGAAATTGTTTACATGTATTTCAAGAAGAAAATGCATGAACATTATTATTCTTATGTATCTCCTGGAGTGGATATATGTTGCACTATATTTCATTCTTAATACAAAGGATGAAAATGTATTTGAAATAGATACAAAATCATTCCTCAAAGAGATGTATATCGAACTTAACTCCTGAAGAGTACGTATGTATATTTCCCTCCTGAAGAGTATGTATGTATATTTCACTCCTGAAGAGATAAAGATTAAAATATTACTCCTAGAAGTGAGTATATTTTATTAATGTTGAAAGCAACAAAGTAATTTAATATTTTTTATATATATACATTAGCAAGATTGTAAATTTGTTAAATGTTTTTATTTTTATATTATCTTGTGATTTAAGTGAAAGTTATATACTCCAGAAGAGTGAATGTATTATCTTACAAGTAGATAAATGTAAAATATTATTTCCTGAGATCAATATAGTCATCACTCCAGAAGAGTGATATATGTCTCTCGAAATGGATGAATATAAATATATTATTTCAAGTATAAATTTGTATAATACATTTATTCCCGAAGAGTAATATGTATACTTTGAAATCCTTGTAAGTAATACATTACTCCCTTGAAGAGAGTGAAATGAGATAACCATTAGAAATGCATAATGAGAAATCAAGTGCTTCTACTTGATATCACTAAGAAGTTTAGTGGATAGTAATTCTTTCTTTGTGGCAAGTTTGAGTCAGTCGATGAACTGATGATCCGAAAGATCACCAAAGTTCACATGAACACCCACTTAAGAACCCGCAGTTCTTCTCAAATGGTGACTCGGCATGATCGGCATGTAAACTTGGCAAATTTACATGGATTGTTTATAATAAAAGTAAACGCAAATCTCTTATGTTCCCTGAAGGAACCACAAATGTGAACTCATTATCTAGTTAAGCCAAAAATAATTTGGCTAGACTATGTAGAGAAATTACACTAAAGTTTAAATTAAATTTATCATTTGGTTGAATGAGTATTAGTAGTTCATATAACGTCGCAAAATTGACCCAGTGGAGTCATGAATATTGCGAATATATATTTGAAATTATTACTCATATAATCAAGTTAACTTCCTTAGATTTTGAGAAATGCAACTTCAAAATTGAGGATTTTACTTGACTCATATCAACCATAAAATAAATATTTTCCACAAGTATCTCCAGAAGAGAACTTGAAATTATGTGCATTGAATGTTCACATTCCTCCTCCACAATATTTAATTTAAGACCACAAAGAGGGTTGGAAATCATGTGGGGTTTGAGTCCTCACCAATCATCTAATATCAAGAGCAAATTAACTCGATATTGTGATTGTTAATTTGATAAATTAAATTTTCCAACTTAGGAGGAGAAGAAAATGAGATAGTTAAGAAGGAAATGTAATAGTTCTTCCATATTATCCTTTTAGGAGACGTAAAAACTCCTTATCAACCTTAGATCCAAGAACAAATAATGTGATTTTGAACCTAATATTAACCGGATGCGTTTACATAAGCCAAAAGTTACAAAATCACATATGCATTCTGAAAATGCACCAGCTCGTTTGGAGATTCCTGAAGTAACTCCAAATTTAAATTATTTGAGACACATCGTATTGTGGGAAACCACTAGAATCTAAGGATATACTTCTCTGTAAGTGGAAGAATATATAGGATGTAAAAAGATGTCGATAAGTTAGATGGGTTCATAAATAAAGGAAAATCCAGAAGAGATCCTTTTGACAACAAAATGACAAAGAAATCGGCGATAATTTGATATGTCGCCAAAAACATGTTGGATTATTAAAATGATGTGTATCTAGTTTTATCTTTGCATTTAAAGTCATCTAGGTGATGATCTGATCCCAAACAAATATCGATGTCAGTAATGTAAGAGTGGATACTTTAAGTAAATATCGTTTGTTCGGACCTGAACCTCCAACACACGAAGTGTAAACCAGTTAACTTTGGGTGGGTGTTCACACAAACGTTTGAATGTAACAAAAATATAAGATACAAAGTCATACTGGTTGCACGAAATTTTACTCTTAAGTTTGGAGTGAACTTCATAAAGCTATTCACTAGTAATTTAATAACGCATCAATTGCTATTATATTTAGTTGCTTAATTATTGAGACATAATGCAACTTTTGGTTATGATAGTGCATATATGCATTCGTAGATAAAGACATGTACAAGACATCCCTAAAGGATTAATAAATGCGCAAAGCATTACATCAAAACTAATAGTACGTCTATGAACGTTAAGTTGAGGGGGAGTTTTATGATTGTACTCTTTTTTCCTGCCTTTGTTTTTATCCCATTAGGTTTTTCAAAGGAAAGGGTTTTAATGAGGCAATTCATACGCTCAGACAAATGATTTCTTTCCCCTATATGATAGGTTTTGAAGTATCATATCATGAAGAATCTAGTATCAAATTAAGCAAATGTTAATTTGAGGGAGAGACCTTATACGACCCGACCCTCTAATACCAAATTACGAAACCCTACCCAACTTTTCTCATACCCGCAGCCGCACTCGAGTCCTCTAAACCCATCCACCGCCTCCATTCATCCTCGTTCATCACTCTTCTACCATCAGTTTGCCGCTTATTCTCACACCCGCTCATCGTCATTCACTGCCAGTTGCTGTCTTCCCGAGTTCCCGATTAGTCAATATGTGCTTTAATTTGATGCTCTTATGCAGTGATATTTGATACCTCAGGATGTATTTTGACAATGTCTGGTGTAATATTTTTCATTAATATGTCATTTGTTTTTTAGTTTTTTTGCTAGTGATGAGTTGCAATTAGTGAGACTTGGATTATTGCGTAATGTTAATTATCGATTTTTGTTAACTTGAATGTAACTGACATATTTTTTGGTGTAGTGTGATGAATACAATTAATTGGGGCGACCACTGCATTTTTTCTTATCCTTCTTGCTGCACAACAATTGGGCACTCAGTTGTTTGAGTTTAATTTTTGAGACAAATCAGATCTAATTCTCTTTTTAATATAATTAATCAAATGTATTTTGCAGGTACCACCGCATCAGTTTCTAAACATGATGCAATCATAGTGTGGATAAGCTTTTGATTGGTAACTTCTAAAAATTTGATTTTTTATTATGGATTCTACATCATCGGGTTGTGATAATGCTCCTGAGGATAGCACTTCAGTGCCATGTTCTATTGCTACTAACAAAACTTTGCCTGCTCATACGAATATATCTGATGTGTGGAAATATTTTGTGAAAATTGAAGAGGTCATTGAGGGGAAAAGGACTTATAAAGCTCAGTGTAATACATGTGAAAAAAACTTTCTTGTTGTGGTACCGCTGGAACTTCTCACTTAATGAGACACGCACAATCTCATATTAATGCGTTGGCTAAAGGATCAGATATTAGAAATAGTATGTTGCTTGCTAAGGATAAGTATGGAATGCTTGCTACTTATCACTTTGATAATGATAGAGCACGATCTGAAATTATTGATTTTATAGTGAGAACTGAATTATCATTTTCATTTGCTGATTCACATGATTTTTCTGGCATGATTGATGAGTGTTAGAAATTTCTAGTTTAAGCCCCTACTTTCATGCTTATTTCATATGATTATAACGTAAAATATATTACTTTTGATATTTTGATTGATGTTTCAGGTCAAAAGCACGGTTTACACCTTACGAAGGAGCATAAATGGAAATATGAGGAAAAACACGTGAATTCGGCCTAAATCAGACGTAATTGGAAGCATTTCTGCAATTCTAGACCGAGTGTACTAAAGTACTTGACCCGAGTAAAAACAGCAAAGACTCGTGTTACTCGACCGGAGTAAATACACTGCTCGAGCAAGTCATCACGTGACCAAGACCCTTCGTGTGGATTTTCTCCATTAACTCGAGCCATTCAATACAAGATTTAATACAAGAAGATAATGAAGACCTTCCACTTACTCGATCATTAAAGATGAGAAGATAAGGAAGACCTCTCCATTTACTCGGCCATTTATGATTAGGAGTTAAGGCAACCTTTCATTCACTCGACCCTTGGATTGATCTACACTATATAAGCATCACAAGACATTTGAAGAAGGTTGGCTGCTGCTGCCCGAGCTACCTAAGGGGGCTGAAATAATAATAAAGTGATTGAGTCTAGTCGAGTAAACCAAGTGAAGAAGAAGAAGATACCCGAGAGAGTTCGGAGGAATTATAGAAGTTTTGTACTCGAGATAACGAGGAGAATAGCAGCAGCATTGGAGCTCGACCGTGGATCATCAATCACTGAGAATTTCTAAACTTTACTCTTGTTTTATTTACAATCGTTTTACTTTTAATCGTTTGAACATGTTTGCATTATCACTCGAGATGAGTGAGTAGTTTCCTTATGATAGGGATTTGATGAATCTCTAATGCTTATGAATAACTTGAACATGATTATTTAAATTTATATGAATCAATTCTTGTATGATAATTGCGTGTGTTGAATCATACCCGAGCTTAATCTTCATAAAATAGGTGTCCTGACAAAACATCTAGAAGAGTAGGTCGGAATAGTATATCTAGGGAAGGACCGAGAGGTGAACTTAGAATATTTTGGAATCAATACAACCATTAGATCGAGTATATTAGCAAAGCGAGAGCAGCGAGTATATTTGGTGCATGAATTTATTAATAAGCGTATTTGGACAGACTAGTGAAAATCCAACATTCGAGAGTGAGGAATGAAGCTAGTCGAGTAGATGTTTACGTGCGAATCCAACATTCGAGAGTGAGGATTCGTATGCTAATGCTACTCAGTCTAAATTCTATAGTATAAATCCAACATTCGAGAGTGAGGATTTATATTATCATATAACTATACGTTCTATATTAAATTGTCATCGAGAAGGAAATTCATAACTATAATACAAATCCAACATTCGAGAGTGAGGATTTATATATCTTGTTCGAGTGAAACCATAAGTATTAGTGGAGGATTCTCATCCTTGTCATAGTTTTTAATATTTGATAACAAAACCTTTTCTTTAAATATTGCCTTAAGATTGCTTTTAGAATAAATAAAATTGCCCTTTGAAATAAATAAAACACTTTACAACTAAATTGAAAGCTAGTGCTAAGTACTAAAATCTAGTAATCGAGTTTGAAATATAACTTGACTCCACTGTTCCCTTGGGTTCGACACTAGGTCACCCTTAGTTCTATAAATTCTTTTGAGTTGCGTGTCGGAATATTTATTCACATATATTGCACCACGTCAATGATTCAGCGTGGTTTTGCACCCCAATTCAAAAAGTTTTCTAACCAAACTTGTAAGCGGGATGTAATGAAACAGTTTATTGAAAGCAAGTCCAATTTGATCGCCTATTTTGACTCATTCAAAGGGAAGATATGTTTTACTTCTAATATGTGGTCATCTCGTCAAAAGATGGATTACATGAGTCTTACAGCGCATTGGATAGATGAGGAATGGACAATGTAAAAAAGAATTTTATCTTTCAAAATGGTTGAGTATCCCCACATACGGGTCGGGTCGGGTTGGGCTTTCAGCCTTTCAGGCTCTCGGGCTGATTTCGGGCTAAATGGGCTTTAGGGTCATATGTCAACCCCTAACCACAGTGTCCTCGAAGTGTAGTAAAACATAAGAATCAATTGGAATTACCTCAAAAGTAATAGACATCAATTCGACACCAATATGTCTTGTGTTGATGTCTGCAATCTATTTAGCAGAATCATCTGAAGTCTCTACTAATTCTACTAGTTCACCAACTGAATTTTGTCTGACTAAAATGGATACAGTTTTAGTCACCTCTAATGATGAATCTACAGGCTGAGCAATCTGATTTTCTGACGATTGTACACTCTGACTGTATCCTAACTACATTCCAAGGGTGTTAGCCATTCTTTGTAATTGTTCCGTTTGTCTCTTAGTAGTGGCAGCTTGTTGGTGAAATGATTCTTCCATTCTTGTAAAAAGTTGTTTGATCTTGATAAGTTCTCGATTGATATTCACTAGAGCCTCAATATCTTCTGGGCTCAAATCATCCTCGACTTGTACTGAACTTGACCCGACATTCAACTCTCGATGAAGAAGCACCATTTGATACGAATTCGTATCGTGATAGAAGAAATTAGGGTTTAGAAGATGAAAAGAATAGATTAGAGAATAGAGAAGATGAAGTTGAGAAAATTGTTATTCATTCATTGTCTACCGGAATACGTTACATAGGATTATTTATATCATTCGTCATAATATCATATTACATTTTTTTCTCCAAGCGGAATACGTAACAGTAACTCAGTACAGTTTTTTCCGACGTGACCTTATTTGTTGCAAGAGTAACAAATTCAATTATCACTGTCTTGAATCCATTCACTTTGAGTAAATCCTTCACTATTCCATATTCTGAGAATTCTCATTCTTTCCCTTTTACAAACTCTGATTTTCATGTACCAATCTAATTGTCACAATCTAGACATGAATGTCCTTTTTCAATTTGTTATGATGTTAAAATGATAGTTAATCAGTTTGGATTAGTGTTCATCATGGTTATGTACTTGTTGAGATGGGTCGATCACATCTGACCAATGGATAGTTCTTTTTTGTAGTAGTTAACTTGTATTACAGTTTCTCACATTTGTATGATAGATCATGATAAAATACAATGTATCCACATTAATTTATTTATATTTAGGTCATATTTATTTAGTCAAATTCTCATTAAGTCTACTTATATTTAGATTATATATATGTATATATACACATCTATGTAAATTAATCATCATCAATAAGAATATTTTTTTATACTTTTATATTTTCAACATGGTATCAGAGCCAAGATCCAACCAAATCTGATTTTTTTCTATAGCTTCCGCTCAGAGGTGGTGGTGCCACTACAATGGCGCCGCCACCTGAACCCCAAAAAAACTTATTTTTGTTTGTTTGATTCTTCAAAATTCAAACCCTAAACCATTTTCTTTCTAATTCAATTATTTTTTTACGTGGTTTTGATCTGATTGAAATTGGGAGCGGATGAAAGCATTGTTGTTGTCCATCTCTTCACCAACTACTCTAGCCTATGTTGTTTCCCAATCTTAGTTTCAAATCATGAAATAAGCTTATCAGATCCAACGCTATCTTGATTTCTTCCAATTTCAAAACATGAATTATATCTTGCACTCTTCCGCACTGTAGATCTAGATCCATCTACCCCGTAGCCATCATTCATTGTGCTACGATTAGGGATCTTCATTTGACCCATATGTGGAAAAGCCCACAGGGTGGCCCGTACCCGGCCCGACCCTAAACCCGGCCCAGCCCCTTTTGTACCCGAATCTGACCCAGCCCGCTGACCTATAGACAGGGTAAGGGTTTGTAAATTTCTTTCCGACCCGGCCCGCCTACCCGGCCCGAATAGACCCTCTGGGTATGACCCGGCCCGTATGAATTGAGCCCGATGATTACCCAGCCCGACAATCCAAAATCAAATATACGTGAGAATTAGGGTTTCAAAATATCTTACTTTCCTTTCTTCTTCTCCAGTCGGTTCCTCTTCCGATTTTCACTTTCCAAAATATTCGATCAATTCTTCATCATTATTCTCCAATCTCCATGAATCCAGCCGTTCATCCAGTCGGACTAACCGTTAGACGACATTTCGAAGATATAAAATGCGACGAATCTCAAAGCCGAAGTAACAAACTTGCAAGCCTTTGGAAACCCTCAATTTCTTATTCTAATCTTGACATCCTGAATAGTGATTCACTTTACAATACAAGCTTCTGGCAACAAGCTTCATATTGAAAAGTCAAAGGTAAAGTTTATATGTATTTTTAATTGTTTGTTTTTGTTAATTTGTGATTCATAATATAAGGTATTGTATGTTTTAACTTGCAGATATATTGTTGGTTGTTGTTGTACAACATGATTTAATAGTGAAGGTTGAAGACTCGAGAATGCTTACATAGCTGATCAAAAAGGGACGTACTCTTTAACTAAATTATTATTTATTCTTTGAATTTATGTCTGTGTGAATTGTGATTGTCACTGCCTGCTTGTGTGTGTTTGATTGAGTCTTTATTTATTTTATGGAGTCTGAACATGTGAATGCTAGCGGTGCAACACCTAACCTATCTTTTGAAGCTGTTTTGGAGTCAAATGTTGTTCAATCTGAAAAAACTTGTGTTGGTAGAAAGTCATCTGAGGTTTGGAATCACTTTGAAAAAATTGAAGTTAATAAAAATGGAACCATTATTCAGAGAGCAAAGTGTTTTGTATGCGGGGATACATTAGCTAGAGGCGGGAATAGTGGGACACATCATTTGCATAGACATATTGGAAAAACATAAAAAAGAAGCAAGTCATGTTGATATTAGAAGTCAAATGCAATTAGGAATCAATGCTTTTGGAAATATGAGTAATTTTAAGTTTGATAAAAATTTAGCTAGACAAAAAATGATAGAATTTATTATTCGTGCTGAACTGCCTTTTGCTTTCATTGAAAAGTATGATTTTTGTGCCATGCTTCAAACATATATTCAACCTCAGTTTGGAAGTTTCTCTGCTGCCACTTGTAAACGAGAAGTTATGAAAATGTTTGCATCTAGTAAAAGTGAGTTGATAAAATTCTTTACTGAATTTGATGGGAAAATCTGCTTAACAAGTGATGTTTGGTCTTCACGTCAAAAATTAGGATATATGTCACTTACTGCTCATTTTATTGATAAGAATTGGTTACTGAATAAAAGAATTTTGTCTTTCAAAGTTATTGATTACCCACATAGCGGGGAAAGTTTAGCTCAACATATCAATGAGGAATTGATTGCATGGCATATTCATGATAAAACTTTTTCCATTACACTAGATAATGCATCGAACAATGATTCTCTTGTGAATTTGTTGCCTCAGTATTTGATGCTCTCTGAAATTCCTAAGAAATTATTTCATGTTAGATGTTCTGCGCATATACTGAACTTGATTGTGCAAGATGGACTTTCTGTTCTCTCTGTTTCGATTGAGAAAATTACTGCCATTGTTAGAAATATGAATACTAGTAATAAAAGGCATGAAATATGGAGAAAAGCTTGCAAAGATTTAGGATTAAACAAGAAAAATATAGACATAGATGTTCCGCATAGGTGGAACTCTACTCATGATCTATTGGTTACTGCAATTAAATATAAATCTGCTTTGCACAGATATGTGTTGATTGTGAATGAATCAAGAAATGTGAATTTGGAAATTCCGAATGAAAATGATTGGCTGGTTGCAAATATGATATGCAATTTTCTTTCTATTTTTAACACATCAACAAAAATCTGTTCTGGTGTTTACACACCCACATCAAGTAGGGTGATATTGTGTTTGATTGATATCTATCAGAATTTTGTTGCATATTCTTCTTATACTGTTTTTAGTGTTGCTTTAAATGCGATGAAATCAAAATTTGAGAAGTATTGGAGTAGTTTTCCAATGATATTTTGTCTTGCAACAGTTATGGATCCACGATTTAAGTTATTTGCGATTGAGGATTGGTTGAAATACTATGGGTTGTCTGATGATGAAGTGGAACGCATGCTACTTACTATTAAAACATGTTTGTTTGATACATATGAGTTTTATAAGAGACGAATGACTCCTGTTGTTGGTAACCCTGCCTCTGATGTTACACCTACTTCTATTAATGATTCTGTTACTAGTTCATTATCTTCTGATGCTCAGTTTCCTACTCCACTAGTACAAAATTTTGGAATGTCTAGAATTAAAAGAGCTAGGGTCAGTTCTTCTAGTATATCTTCTCATGCATCTGATTTGCAAACATATCTTGACTTAGCTACCATAGAAGTGGAAGATGATAACACTTTTAATTTGTTAGGTTGGTGGAAATCTCATCATACTTTGTATCCTATTCTCAGCAGATTGGCTCGAGATTTGTTGTCTGTTCCTGCATCAACTGTTGCTTCTGAGGCCGCATTCAGCGCTGGAGGAAGAGTTGTCAGTGAGAAAAGAGCCAATTTAAGCCCTAACACCATTGAAGCTCTTGTTTGCCTTAAAGATTGGTCTTTGGCGGATGCTAGAAAGCAAGAAGCAGCAAGAGAAGAGGAGGCAGTTGAAGAGATAATGAATTTAAAAGCTGCTCGACCTGACTGGATGGAAGATGATGAAGCTGGAAGTAATGAGCAACCCAGTGTAATCACTATCCCAAGAGAAGAGTCTAATGACACCCATTAATCTCATTAGGTATTATTTTTATCATATTTAATTCTTAACAACCTCTACCCTCTCAAAATCATTCTTTACCTCTTTATAACCATCATTTTCTTAGAGATTTGTATTTGAATGTGGTTGCAGCCTCTCCTGAAGGAAGTTGTGAAATGCATACAAAACTGGTTAGTATATCTACCTTCCATGAGTTTCATCTTTTGTTTCCTTAAGCATACAATATTGCTCATGTTAACTGTTTATGACAATTGTAAATATTTAAACATGCATTTTTCTTCTTTATTGTTTTCACCATTTGTTTGTTTGATTTTGCAGTTCCAAATATATGCAATGCATGTGAACAACTATATACCAAATCAAGACTGCATTTGAACAACTATCTCTGCAATGCAAAATTAGTTTGGCAGATTCTGGCTTTTCCTTTCTCATATGGCACTAGTTTTTTACATAATTGTACTTTAAGTTTGTTCTTTAGTTTTGAAGCTATAGACAATTTGATGTTTTTGGTTAAGGCTTAGCGCTGAAATGTTTACTGTTTTTTAAAATTATAAAAATTAGGGTAATATGTAATATCTGTTACATGAAATGTCTAATATAATGACCCGGCCCGGCCCATATAATTCGGGTCAGCCCGACCCAACCCTAAAAGCCCTAGGGTCACCCGGCCCTTTAAAAACCCTAAGGTCACAAATTTTTAACCTACCCGGCCCGACCCGGCCCGCTCACTCCTCATGGGTCATTGAAATTTAACCAAAACCCGACCCGGCCCACCCGTCTAAGGGCCGGGTCGGCCCGACCCGGCCCATTGCCGATGCCTAGCTACGATGATGACACTTTTTAGTGTTGTATCTTTTGTGCGGTTTACCCACTTATGATGAGACGTATTTTTCCTCATCTTGTTTTGGTGTGAGATGTCCACCTTGATAGTTGAGATGTCTTTCCTCAACCTGTCCAGATCTGTTTACTAATAATGGTGTGAGATATTTTTCCTCCACCCTAGTTGAGATGCTTTTTCTCAACCTTACTTATACGATGTGCTTCTCGTCCATCCTGTTTATGGTGTGAGATGTTATTTCCTCCACCTTCAGATGTCTTTCCTCAATTCCATCAATGGTGAGATGTGATTTCTGGCAAGATCTGTTACTGTATTCAAAGAATTCAAGTGTCAATCTCAACATCTTTTGATAGTTGAGATTGAGGGAGGGTGATAAAATACAACGTATCCACATTAATTTATTTATATTTAGGTCATATTTATTTAGTCAAATCCTAATTAAGTCTACTTATATTTAGATTATATATGTGTATATATACACATCTATGTAAACTAATCATCATCAATAAGAATATTTTTTTATACTTTTATATTTTCAATAGATCATGTTTCTCAACTTTTTTTAGCTTCTTATTTATCGCAAGAATCTCCTGCCATTTCTCATACAATATTCGATATATCCACTAATAGATTCCTCATTAATCTCTGCGATTGTGTCATTGTCTGTCGAATGTAGATCTGAATCCTCATCTTCATACATAGTTTGTAGATATGAGTCCTCATCTTCATACATAGTCTTAATCAGTTGGGCCAAGGATTCGGATGCGGTGCAGCGCTGCTATTTGCTGCGCCTGCAGATACTAAATCGACGTCGTATTGATGTTTTTTACTATAATCTTATATAGTTTTGAGTGAACTGTTTACCAAAACTACGTAGTTTTTACAAATAGCCTTAGATGCACTGGATCTAATTTCGTATAACTTTATACAATCAATAATAATTCTTTTTAATTCTAATCGATAAGCCTAAGTAAATAACTGAACCCTAAATTTTAGGAATGAAATTTTAAATTCAATTAAATTTATTTTAAATTTTTATATTGTAAACTGCTGTTCAACAGTACTCGATCTTATTCCAACACACACGCCCAAGGCTGTATCCATAAATTATAAATATGTAGGGCTAAATATTTTTTTATCTAAATTAGAAGGATTAAAATTTAATTTTTTCATATTTGTTTTGAAATTACTTAGGCTTTAGCTCATGTTGTCATTTTTTTCCGATAGCGGTTATATTGGGTACAATTCATAGAGATTGTATACATGATATCTGTTCTAATCTTTTGAAGCTCTGGTCACAACAACGGACATCCAACCCATAATCGACAAGCATCAAGTACGCATGTCTCTTCTGCATAGATGATGTAGGAAGAATTTCAAAATTTTGGGTTTATCCCACATCTTTAGATTTGGAAAACTTTGTAATATCTTTTCTTATATATTTTTCATGTAATCTTCATCTTTTGATCAATAAAACAAATTGAGTTATCTCAACGATAAGGGTGGATTTTCTTTTTTTTACGGGTGGACTCTCGTCAATCTGGTAGACTCCAGAAAACTTTATCTTTGGGCTTGGTGCTGGAAATTCCCTCAAGGCTTCCGCCGCGTCAGTTGGTATCAGAGCAGGCTTTATCCTGACTTTTTATCACTGATATTTTAATATCAAAGTTTTACCTACTTCTAGGATTGGCCTAGACGCTATGCAGCAGTTTGAGGGTAGCAGCTGAAGAAGTGGCGCGTTAAAGCTTATATTTCTTGAAGAGACTCGGGTCGAGTTCTTTGGAGGTGGATGAGTCTGATATAGGAAGAATTTCAAGATTTTGGGTTTATTTCACATCTTTAGATTTGGAAAACTTCGTAATATTTTTTCTTATATAATGTTCTTTACTTTTTATGTAATCTTCATCTTTTGATCAATAAA
>QZGG01003195.1:0-26381 GCA_006409495.1 Sedum album
TCGGAAGGGTGGTTTCAGCAAAAAAAACTTTTTTTCTTAATTTTTATTTTAAGTCAACCGAAGTCAACGGTCATAATTACCTGTTGACCTGTTGAAAAAGTCATATTAAATAGTTTTCATATTTGTGGGTGATTAAGTCAAAAAAAATTGAGGGGTGGTTTTGTTCAAATTAACCTATTGGAGGGGTGGTTTTCGGCAAAAACTTTAAAAATGGCATTGTAGTGGTGATTAAAAATTCTACAAAAAAGATGGTACGATACCGAAGTGTATTCTTGCGTGTGAAAGAGGAGGGAAGTACAAACCTCCCTTTCTAGTTGAAGAGACATCCCAAATAAAAATATCATAATAAAAAAAATGCGAATGTCCATTTGAGCTAAAAGGTCGATCTATACTTCCAGAAGGTGTCATGTAAGTTTGAGGGTAATATGTAGTATTCACAATCATAAGGCAACCGAGTTCATGCATGGCTACGAGAACCCGTCTAGGTTAAAACCAACTGAAAAACAACTTGTGTTGGACATTGCCAATAGTACCGCCCCTTGTGAGATTCTTAGCATTCTGAAACAAAAAGATTCGTCAAACAGTACAAGGATAAAAAGAATTTACAATTTAATCTGTAGAAACAAATCTGCAAATCGAGATGGTCTAACGCAAGTTCAATATGTCTTAGAGCGACTACTCAACAAAGAAAACCTACATGATTATAGCAAGAAATTCATATACAAATGAAATTAGTACATCCTTTTGGTCCATCCAAAAAGTCTAGCTCTTACTGTCAATTTTCCATCCGTTTTGATTATTGATGCCACATACAAGACCAATGAGTATCGGTCGCCACTATTGGGGGTTGTGGGTAAAACATCCACGATGCGAACTTACTCCCTTATTTTCACATATTTTACTCATAAGCAGGTCAACAATTTGACTTGGGCATTAAACATTTTTGTAACAACCCGACCGGAGCACCTGATTCGAACCATTATAAACCTATCTGTCCCAACTCACACGCTAGCAAAATCCTCTAGGTCTCCACAACCTAGAGCCTTTCAACGAAAAACCATGATATATTGGTGACATGTGTGCTGCTAGCATAGCTTATCTAGCTAGCTTGCACACACTTCGCACCCAATGGGACACCGGAATTGGGGTGTTACAATTTTGTAAAGACTGATGATTGAAATGGGTAATATTGCCATATGTATTGTTGGATCAAGATTTGGCTCTTATAAATGCCATAAAAATATGTTTTCCTTTGTCGCATCACCTCCTTTCCATTTGGCACATAAATCAATGTGTAATAAAGAAATGTATACTCATGCTTGGTTTGGAGTGCAACCAAATTTTTGCATCATGGCACACCCTCATAAATTCATCGACGAATTGGTTTTATAACCAATAGTGAAAGTAATGTGCGAGGAGTATCAACGATCTCAACGTGCCCTAAACTACCTATGGGAGACATAATTGCACCATTATCAAGAACAGTTTGTGTCAACATGGATTGATGCTTCTACGCACCTCGGAAGCAATTCAAGTCAAAGGTACAACTAAATTATTATTTTAACTGCATTTTATTTTATTTTAAATATTATTGTATATTTGATTGATAAAGAATTATGTAATCCAGAGCGGAAGGGGAATATGTGAGATTGAAAATGTATCTGGGAGATACTACGTTGTCATTCGATAAAATACACAAGATGTTAACAAATCAATTCGGAGATATTCAAAAGTCATTTGAGAAATCTCTCCACATTCTGTGCTATACACATTTGCATGACAATATTTTCATTGAAGTGAAGTAACCAATTTTGCTGGAGGCAATGGAAATGATTTCAAACGAGCTGAAATCTGTTGATGGTACATCACACCAATCAGTGGGCAAATGCAGTTATGCAATTAGTAAAATATACGAACTGTTGTGCAAGCACGATCTTGCAAATTATCGTCACTTTATATTCCAATTCTTATAATGAGTATTCGTGCTCATTGGAGGAGGTTATCAATGCATGTATATTAGCAACCTAATGAGGAATCATGGCGAAATTGGATATCTCATTTTGTTGAGATATTAGATAAAATGAATCCTAAAATATGAGACCATATGATAGATCGGTTTCTTGATATGGCAGATCCACCTCAAAGCATAGTTCGAGTTCCTTGAGACAATATAGACAGTAAAGGTACAATATAGTGACAAAGACGAAAACAGACGTTGAATACCTTCATTTGTGAATATATCCGCTTCAGAATCTAGGGTTAATCAGAAAAATGTAACATCCCCAAAGAGAGGCTGGCATAAGAGGGGATCTGGGGTTCATAGTTTTACATCAACCAATGACCACTCTAGAGTTTCGAATACATATGATATCTACATTGATCAATTATTTGTTGTTGTGCATCATTATATTTCTAACATATGATAGCTGCTCTAATCGGATTTAGTGTGATAGCTGCAATTAAATCAGATCTAATTGATGAGATCCAGCAAAATAAATTTCAATATGATGTCATTTTTCCAAATAATAGTACAACAGATAATCTATTATTTTTGCTAAATTATTTTATGAAACCTACACCTAAGAGGCATTGGATGGAGTATATGACTTTGGCAATTGCCATCGCATCAAAATACAAAATTGTACTTCATACATTTGGTAGAAACAATTGGAGTTGTTTTACCCCTTTTCCATTAGGATCCCCTCCGGTTAAAGACAACGAGCGCATGGAAATAGCAATCAGACATGTTGGCAATCACTTCGTGCAATTTTTTACACATTTTTCATCTGGTGTCACCTGTACCAATGTGATGGTGGGATCATTCATTGTACGAAGCTAAAGGATGGACATCTTCATATAAGATACATGCTGATTTATGGCGTGAAATTACAAGAATGGGGCCTCCAAGAGCACAATCTGGAGGAAATATTAATTAGATATGTTTACTTGTATGTATTTATTTTTAGTATTGTTGTATGTTTTTATGAATCCAAATTAATGTTTCAAATATGAATTTTGTAAAATAAATTATTAGTTCTAAATAAAATGAAAATATTTTTAAAATAAAAATACAAATATTTTAGAAGAGCAAGGTTCAAGGAGGACAAATAAATATTTGTGAGACGGAAGGACATCATCTCAACCGTTGATTTTAATTAATCCAACGGTTGATATTTATAACCGTCATTCTCAACCGTCAGTGTATTTTGCAAATTCAACCACCTTTTTTAATTAAAAAATAATTAAATCTCAACCGTTAGATAAATCAAAATCAACGGTTGAGATGATGTCTTCATGTTTCACAAAATTTCATTGTCTCTCTAGATCCTAACTCTATTTTAGAAATTTTGTATAATACATATAATTTATTTTAATTGAATTTCAAAGAATATACAATACTTAGTGATATGTATAATATTAATATCTATAATTAAGTTAAAGGTGAAGGGGATATGAGTTTTTTGGTTTTGAGAGTTTTGTCTTGGAGGTGCCACGAGTGTCATGAGCACTTCCCATTAGAAATTTTGTATCCCACAAAATTATTGTTTAAAATTAAAATTCAAACTTATAAATAATAGGTCCTCCGGAGATGGGATGCCACAGAGGCCCTCTGTCAAGTATTAAACTATTGCACCATATGATAACTCTAATCTAAACATTCACAATGAACAAAATAATAGGCCCTCCGGAGAGGGAGGCTCTGCGCCGCCACCCATCTTGCCCTGCCTTCCGAGCAGGCCCTGCGTCGCCACCCATCTTGCCCTACCCTCCGAGCAGGCCCTGCTTGTACTTATCAACATTCTTAAAACTCAATCAATTATCTATAATTTAGAGAATTCTATTTGAAATCTCGAGTTTTTTTAATCCACTTAGATTTAATGTTCATCTCGAATATGAAAAGTTTTACTAAATAATACTTGTTATTATTAAATATTATGAGTTAAGATCGGGAAGGACATAACTTTTCAGGAGTGTTAAGTTTTGAAGTACATTTAATTCATGTGAAATATTGAGACAACATCTTAAGCGTTAATTCATTAATCAAACAGTTGAGAACATAAATAATTTTTAGGGTTTTTAGCGATAACCACCGTCCAATACCAGTTTTTTGTCAAAACCACCCTCTCAAAATTTTTTTTAACTTAACCACCCACTAATTTAAAAACTTTTAAATTTGACACCCAAGTACTGTTCCGACGACTTATTCCGGTAAAATTCACATTGACTTTGTTGACTCATATTTTTTTTGCGAAAACCACCCCTTCAATATCTAATTTCTGACAAAAGCACCCTCTCAAAAAAATTTGGAGTTAACCACCCACTAATGTGAAAACTATTAAATTTGACACCCAAATCAACCTAATTAATCTTAACATAACCCTGTGAAATTTTTGCATAATTTGTATATCATTGTTAAAATTGTCGGGAATGTGGTCAAATCTTTATTTTTATAATTATAAATTCAAAATCTGATTAACATTATATTTCAATTATAATATTTTTATTTTTATATAAACATTTTTATGTTTAGTTTAGTTAATTTTTGTATATCAATATTTTTACTACAATTATAATTTATCTTTTTATTAAATATAATTACTATTACTCTTAAAATTTTAACAATGAAATAAAAATTATAATTATTTTAATTTATTAAGTTGAATATAAAAATAAAGTATAATATAAATAAAAATTTATAGTTAATTAGATTTTAAAACTTATTTATGTGTAAAATTAAATATCCATTAGCAAAAATTGCAAAAATTTCACAGGGTTATGTCAAATTTAATAGTTTTCAAATTAGTGGGTGGTTAACTCAAATTTTTTTTGAGAGGGTGGTTTTGCCAAAAATTAGGTATTGAAGGGTGGTATCGGCAAAAAAAAATGAGTCAACAAATCAATGACAATTTTACCGGAATAAGTCGTCGGAACAGTACTTGGGTGTCAAATTTAAAAGTTTTTAAATTAGTGGGTGGTTAAGTCAAAAAAAAAATTGAGAGGGTGGTTTTGTCAAAAAACTGGTATTGGACGGGTGGTTACCGCTAGAAAACCCTAATTTTTAAATAATTTAGTGATTAATAAGCAAAAAATCACACGATAATTGAGAATGACCGATATCAATTTCGATTTCAATCATTAAATTAGTATAAATCATTGATTGAAATGATATGCTTCCGTCGCTCGTAACCCTACTGTCTTTCTAGAACCTTATAATTCATTAGTAAAATAGTGAGAAAAACTGAAAAGTTGAAAGATATATTGTCTGAAGTTAAGATTAGAATTAAGTTGTATTTGCAAAAATCATTATTATTTTACTCGTAATTTCATTAGTTGAATTATAATTAATCAACAATTAAGAAAAACTAATCTGGCAATTTGGGCCTCTTCAATTGCCGGGGAGATCCCTACCTTTCTGCGTTGGAGTGGTAACACTTTCATATTCTTATTTTACCTTTTCTTCCTTAATTTCAATAAAAATGACAGTGACGTCATCTTCATCTTATCACCTTCTCAACCACATTTTCCGAACGCCGCCGTCGTCCGCTTTCCGATCGTTTCTCTTCAAGCGATCGATTCAGTTGAAGTGCTTCAGTTCTCCATCCACTCTCGCGCCTTCAGCACCTCTCAATCTTCTTACAGCTTCAAGTCGTTCTTTCTCGACTCGGTCCGTCGGCGTTAGTTCCTCCAGTTCTGTGGATGTACTTGTTCAAGAGTCAATAGACGATGAGGCGGAGGATAGCGAGGTTGAAGATGAGATTGATGGCGAAGCAGAGATTGTTTCAGAGGAGAAAGAAGTAGAAGTTGTGAGGGAGGTCGACAGGTCTAAGCTTCCGAAATTGACGACTAAGGAGAAGAAGGAGCTCTCTTCGTATGCGCATAGTCTCGGGGATAAGCTGAAGGTGCAGTTGGTTGGGAAATCTGGTGTTACTGCTTCTCTCGCTTCCTCCTTTGTTGAAACCCTAGAAGCCAATGAGCTTCTCAAGGTCGAATTTTCACTTTTAATTGAATCAAAATATGTGTTGTGTTTTCCGTCTCATGTGAAATTGAACTACTACCGATTTAAGTCCTGATTTTATGATACGATGTTGAATTGTTGATACATGATGGTGCAAGAGTTTCGAGTTTTCATAGTTGAAGGGTAGTCTTGTAGAGTTGTGGTGTGTAATGCAGTTTGTATTCACCAGTTTGGATGTCAGTTGAACGGACCTTGCTCATATTCTATTTCGTGTAAATATGATTTATTATTTTGCTGAGAATCAGCGTTTTAACTTTAATTTTGTGCCATTCTCTATACTTGATTTCCTTGTGTATTGAAGGTGTAATGGATGCCTCTGATTTTATGACTGGTGGCCTAACTATTTGTTATTCTCATTCGGTATGCAGATTAAGATTCATGCGACGTGTCCAGGAGAAGTCCCTGAAGTGGCGAAACAGTTGGAAGATGCTACTGGTTCTGTGATTGTGGGCCAGATTGGCCGTACTGTCATTCTGTATCGGCCAAGCATATCCAAGATGAAAGCAGAAGAGAAGCGGAGACAGGAGAGGAAAGTTTTTGTCAGGAAAGAAAGTGTTTTCAAGCCTGCATTCCCGGTATGACTTCTTACTTTCATTTGGCCTCTCACTGTCAGTTGTTATATAGTTTAAGGTGTTTATAAACAGTGCCTCTATCTTTGAATGGTTATATAGAAAAAAGGAGGAATTCCAAGGCCAGTGGAGCAGACTCCCCGTCCTAACCGACGAGGTACCCGAGGAAGCAGTAGAGTGAGAACTGCTGAATAGATCTGCCGATTTGAGCCTTTATGAAGCTTGAGTTATATTCAGATGTCTTCGAGCTTTGATGTGACTAAAATAGAAATCAGTAGTTAACTTGGAGATGAATATCTTAGTATTTTGCAATAGAGATGCCGCTAGCATTTACTTCTTAATTATATGAAAGGCAGTGACAGGGAGTCTGGTGGCTCATATGAACAATGTTTCGGAAAAAATACAAAGATCATCTCATTTTTCCCAATTAAATTTCTGAACCCTTTATAAAACGACGTAGTTTTGACATTCATTAGTTCAAAACGATGTCACTTTGTTTATCGCTGTAAAATGCTGTAGGCTGCACATGATCTCATTCCACTTAAATTACAATCTCTAACCTCAATTCTATGTTTTATGTTGGTAGGGTTAAGTTCAGGAGAAATAAAGAATTTAGGTGAGACGGAAAGACTTAATATCAATCGTTAGATTAGATTAATTTGCGGTTGAGATAAAAGTTGGTTTTTATATAATGGGCGGTGAAATTTACAAAAAACTAGCGGTTGAGATTGACGGTTATTTTTTTAATCAAATCTCATCCGTTGGATTATTATATTCAATGGTCGATATTGTGTCTCACGGCCTCATATTTATTTATCCATCCTCTAGAACATTATGTACAGTAAATATAGAGCAGTTGAAGATTTGAAGTTCTGTTTGGGAAGCTAAAAGATATTGTTTACTATCCAACTTGCAAAGACAAAAGACAAGCTGCTGAAATTGGACAACACTAACTTGTCAACATCTGTAAAGAATCTGAGAGAGGTCTGTCTGCAATTCACGGTGGTTATGGACCTTGAAACACCAACCATTCTTTCAAGGATATCCAGTCAGCAGGCTTATCAGGCCAAATGTCGACCAGTGAATGGCTAACAGAAGTGAGCCTCAAACTCGACATCTTTTGATGAAATGAAGCCAAGAGCAGTATAAAAGGACTAGCTAACCAGCAGCATGTATATGTGGTGACTAGAGGCTCCTAAAGTGATAAGAGTATAGATTGCATATCAAGGAGATAATGGCATCTGCTTCGGCTTCTCTCTTTAACCTGTCTACGGTTGTGGAGAAGTCTGAATGGGTAAAAGGCCAGTCCCTTCGCCAGTCTGCTGTGTCTGTTGTCAGATGCACCCCAGCTGCCTCCTCTGGCCTCACCATCCGTGCTGGCTCATATGCTGATGAACTCGTCAAGACTGCTGTAAGTTTAAGTTACTCAGTTTATACATACACAACAAAATTGCATGAGATTTCATTTATAACTTATGGGTGGTGCCTCAGAAAACTATTGCTTCGCCGGGGCGTGGGATTTTGGCAATGGATGAGTCTAATGCAACCTGTGGGAAGCGTCTGGCCTCAATTGGTCTAGAGAACACTGAGGCTAACCGCCAAGCTTTCCGTACCTTATTGGTCTCAGCACCTGGACTTGGAAATTATATCTCTGGCGCTATCCTTTTTGAGGAGACTCTTTACCAGTCCACTGTTGATGGTAAGAAGATCGTGGATGTGCTTGCTGAACAGAACATTGTTCCAGGAATCAAAACTGACAAGGTAAATTCGTAAATAAAATATAATCGTCCATTCTTTTTCGTTCAGTAATACTTGCAGAGTAACTAAACTTTGGAAAATGAAATACCTTACAGGGTTTAGTGCCTCTTGTTGGCTCAAATGATGAGTCCTGGTGCCAAGGACTTGATGGTCTTGCTTCACGCTCAGCAGCTTACTACCAACAGGGTGCTCGTTTTGCTAAATGGTATGTTTGGTTCTGCTGCACCAATTTTGATTCCTACCTGAACCAGAAAGTAAAAGTTTTCTTATGAAATCATCTGCGACTCTCCATTTAATTTAGGCGCACGGTTGTGAGCATTCCCAATGGCCCATCTGCCTTGGCTGTGAAAGAAGCAGCCTGGGGCCTTGCCCGATATGCTGCTATTTCTCAGGTATACAACTATAGGACGTTATGCTGGTCAACTTCAACTCAATGTTTTTCATAGTTAAAACTTCACCAACTAGTACTTTGTTGTAGGACAATGGATTGGTCCCAATTGTGGAGCCTGAGATCTTGCTAGATGGTGAACACAACATTGACAGAACTTTTGAAGTAGCTCAAGCAGTCTGGGCTGAAGTCTTCTTCTACCTTGCCCAAAACAATGTCTTGTTCGAAGGTATCCTCCTCAAGCCCAGCATGGTCACACCAGGTGCTGAGTGTAAGGAACGTGCCACACCCGACCAGGTTGCTAAGTACACTTTGGACCTTCTCCGCAGGAGAGTTCCCCCAGCAGTCCCTGGAATCATGGTAAAGTTTTCATGAACTTCAAATGCATGACATATATCCGAAATATTGACTATTTAGAAACAACATGCTGAAATCCTTAGCTATCTCGTGCAGTTCCTGTCAGGTGGACAATCTGAGGTAGAGGCAACTCTGAACCTAAACGCAATGAACCAATCAGCCAACCCATGGCATGTATCGTTCTCCTACGCAAGAGCTCTTCAAAACACGTGCCTGAAAACATGGGGTGGACTCCCTGAGAACGTAGCTGCCGCCCAAGAGGCACTGCTGACCAGAGCTAGGGCCAACTCTCTTGCCCAGCTAGGCAAATACACAGGTGAAGGTGAGTCTGATGAGGCCAAGAAGGGAATGTTCGTCAAGGGATACGTCTACTAATCCTTAACCACACTAAATGAAGATTTCCTACCCTATAAGATTGCACAATCTAAGCATTGAAATGCAACCATCTCAAACTCTATCCTGTTTTACTTGAAACCATATTTGTTGGAAGTAGCTAAACTTTTCTTCCTATTTTTCTCAATTCTTAAGCATGCACTTTTCTTTTAGATGAGATGATCACTTCTATCGTATCCATCAGAAACCTTTACACTAAAATGTTCTATGAACACATTCCACAACAGAAAAGGCATAGTGAACATCAGGATGCATGCATTATGACATTTTCATCTTTTCAGATGTTCAAATCATTTTTGTTTTAGGCTTTTATGGCCTTGTTATCAGAAAACAAAAAAATTCTTCAGTGAAACAGAAGATCAATCTTGAAGCCCACACCACACCTGTTTGCTGACTTCAAATACCAGGAATGGCTTGCAGCTGCTGAACATGTAAATTAAGCAGTCACAATTACAGACTCTCAATGAGGGCCATGTGAGTTATTTAACCGAGATAATATGAATACATAAAATAGACCCGGATACTGCTAACTTATGCATACATTTGTAGAGGACTCAATACAGAGGTAACATAAAGAGTGGTGAATATGTAGAATACAACCTCCACATTTCAGAGGTACTTGACGCGGCTGACAGTTTCACAATGGAGAGAAACAAGCAGTTTCGGTTCACAGCCACTTATTACATATAAGAATCTCAATGCTGCTATAAATACACCGGAACTAATGGGTGCGATAGTTTTCAAGGGAAAAAACAGTGCACATTATCACCCAGCTTACTTTCTATGCTCAAAGTCTCTTACAAATGACGATGTGGCAACATTATGCATGTGATTAATCGGCTCTGGACTGGCCAGCACGGGAAGACAGGATGATACCCACAATGAGACCGTAGAGAGCAAGAGCTTCAGCAAAGATGAGAATGAGTATCATTCCAACAAAAAGCTTTGGTTGCTGAGCATTAGCCCTGTCAAGAAACAAACCAATCAGCTATAAACTTCTAAAAATATCAAAAGTATAACAAACGAAGCGCAATGGAAAGAACTTCAATGAAGCCATGGCAACCAAGTCTTCAACCAACAAATACAGAGTTGAAGACTACAAAACTTCAAACGAAGAATACCTGACACCAGCATCGCCAACAATCCCAATGGCCATACCAGCGGAAAGACCAGCAAGGCCACAAGCAAGACCAGAAGACAGGTGAGCATAACCATCAAAAAGGTAATATGATTTGGCCTTGGGATTGATTCCAGTACTGATAATAACAGCAATAATCAATCCATAAATACCCAACACTCCTGCCATAACAACCGGCACAATAGACTTCATCACCAGCTCCGGCCTCATCACCCCCATCGACGCCACTCCGACCCCGCTCTTCGCCGTCCCGTAAGCCGCCCCCATACCTTCAAACAAATCCAAAATATTGGAAATCATCAGAAAAGTTCTAATCTTTTGATTCCGAAAACCAACCCCATCATTCCAAATCAATAAAGATTAAAACTTTGAGTCAAAAAACAAGTATAGAACGGCTTACAGGAGAAGACGAGGGCGGCAGCGGCGCCGAGGAAACCGAAGAAGGGAGCAGTTTCATCGCCGCTGAATGTCGAAGACATTGTCGTGTTGGAAAATTGAAAGGATTGATTGATGAATCAGTGGGTGTGGGATGATGATGATGATCGAGCAGCGAGCGAGCGATTGGATTGGATTGGATCTGGGGAATCGTATATTTGTCTGCTCTGATTTTTTGATCAAAACGTGAGATCGTGTGTTTCTTGTTTCTCGTCTCGTCTTGTCTTTTGATAATTTCTGCGTTTGCTAAATGGCACGCGTCGCTCGTTGGGTCGTTGCCTTTTATGTGAAAATATTGAAACTACGGGAACCAATGTCAATTTGTATAAAACACAATTTTGGGTGTCGACTATCAATAATTAAAAAGAAATTAAAATAAAAATATTACTCAGTAATTTTTGCTAATTTTTAATTTAAATTAATTTATATCAACTTTGATTTCGATCTTTAGAGAAAGATACTTTAATTTCAATAGTCAAATAGGGTTAAGATCAAGAGAGATGATATGTTTTTGTAGGGCTTAATCTCAATCGTTGATTTGATTAATCTGACGGTTGAGATTAAAGTTGGTTTTTATATAAATATGATATTGGATTTGCAAAAAATATGGATGGTTTGGAATGACGGTTATTAATCCCAAGCCGTTGGATTAATAAAAATCAATAGTTGAGATGATGTTTTTCCGCCTCACAAAAACTTGGTTGTCCTAAAAATAAATGATAAAGATGACTTTAATTAGACATAAAACTATCTCATTCTTATAACTCAACTAAAACAATATTAATCAAACACGCATATGATGTCTAAATGAAACAAGCTATATATCATTGGAAAGCATATTCAGTTAATTGTAACTCTAACTTACATCAAAGTCAAATTTTGAGGTTTAGAGGGACAAAACAACGTTGAAGTTCTAGACCCCTCCATCCCCTCTGAACCTACTGAACTTGGGGCATATTTGTTGCTGATCCGGGATACCCGAGAGGCTCCAAAACCCTTTAAACCTACTCACTAGACTTATACTATAAAAACACATTTTTGGAGATTAACATGGGGAGTTGGACTTTAAGGAGAAAGAAGCTAGGCAATCGTAAAGAAAGAGACATCATCCATGTGTGAAAAATATCCAAAGGTGTATTAGATTCACGTTTCATAATTGAACCTTGTGTAATTATAATTTCTCTTTGAATACAATAAGTGGATAACTTTTCTATGTATTGTGAGTATTACATTGTTTCAAGGTGCAATGTACATTGTTTTATTCTTTCAAAATTCATGATATCAATTTAGGTGAGAGATGAATGATTTTTTAGATAATTTTGTGTTCTTACTCATAGTTCGATAATCATGCATACTAATTAAGTGTATGATAAAATGCTTGTATGAACATAATTTGCTCCAAGTTTCATGTCGAAAGTTAGAGATTTGAAGCAATCATTGAGTAATACTATCTAATTGTTAGGTGTCTATCAAAGTAGCATTTGAGGGTAGAAGAATAGACTTTTTCTTTATCCGCCCTTTAACATTGATCACGAACTTTCTTTATCGTTATAGTGATCAATGTGACTGTCTCGAGCAAGTCAACAAATCGAAAGACTGAGACTTGAATTATATGAAATCAATATTAAATTTGGCAAAATCTTGTTTTGAATTGTAATTTAATAGTCAACTCCCAATCATTAGACATTTCATACATTACTCTTGTGATCATTGTTTCCATGCAGTAGACTAGGGAAGTTGGACTTTTAAATCTTCTTTATTTGGTTGTATCTAATTTGATTATTCGTATTATCTATCCTCTGTATAAACATCAAAATATATTTTTTGAGTTAGCTAGATTGAAACTAATCCTTATATAGTGCACAAGTTTAAGTTTGCTCCTTGGACAACCGAAATACTTCGATTTATAAATAGTTTTTAAACTAAATTGAAATCTCTTAGTCACAAACTTTGAGGTAACAAATACGCAATGTTAATAACTTTTTGATATAATAATTATTTTTATTATAATAGGCCACAATTGTAATAAATTATTTTTTATTTCACCATCATTATAGTCATGAAATATATAATTAATTTAGGTGCAAAACGATTCATCACTAGTTTCTTTATACGCCTCCAAGTATTAACAAACTCTTACATTGAATTCATCGAAATAGTAATTTTATCCCATCAAATAGATGCATAACTGTTTAATTGAACAACCACCGTCTTAAGGTCTTTAACGTTTTAAAACTTCACGATCTTGAAAAATCTTTCAACTTTGTTTTGCCAATTCAAAACTCTTTAACAAATCTGATTTCACAAATAATGAAATTGTCACATTTTGCACGCTGCTCTTTGAATTAACCGTATTGGTGGTTAAAGTTGCAACCTTCACATAGTCTAATCACCTTCTTGGCCAAAGCATTTATATCAATCATCATTGAAGTTGTATATGCTGTTCTGTCTGTTGATATGGATGTTGTTGCTTCTATTATTATTATTGTGTGATTGCTTCGCGTGCTGATGATTTTCATCCGCTGACAAGTCTGTCATTTTTGCCTTTACTGTTGTTTGCGTCGCCACTGCCTATTTTGCTACTTATGTGTTGTCTGTGTTACTGGTGTCTCGACTATAGCCTATTTTGTCGCCTCTCCTACTCCTCTAATGTCGTTAATGTTGTTATTCTTGAGTCGTTGTCGCAACTCTTCTGTTAATATCTGTGTTCTTATGATGGTGTTACTCATGTCGCTATCCTTGTGTTAATGTCATTGCTGCTTATGTTCTTATTCTTATGTCGATGTCGTTGTTGCTCACATTGCAGCTCTTCACGCATCGTTATTATTTCGAACTCGTCGTAATTTCTTCTCCTCACGCGCCGTTGTTGCTATTTCTCACGTGATACTGTTGTTCATCGGGTGTCGATGATGTTCTCGCGTGTTGCTACATCTCTTTACGTATAACTTTCGCTCCACCTTCGTTGTTGTGCAGTCTTTGTACCGTTTAAGGAAATCGTAGAAGGTAATAGTAATTTTTTTTATCAAGGTGGGTGTATTTCATTGGTAAATTTTTTTACAAACGATGAATAAAGCTTGAGACATCTCAGATAATGAGTCGTCTCTAAAAGCCATTGATCAAGCAGGTAATCACCATCGACTCTCACAAATCCTATAGGCTGACGTCATAATAATCTTTGGCTGAAATCAAGCCTTATTATACAACACGAACCTGCTGAGACAAAGCCTAAATGGCACAATAAATTCCATAAAAGATGAACATACATATAAATAAGGAAAAATTGCCGAAAATCACCTCTTATAGGGCATAATTGCCGAAAACCACCCCTTATACATTTTATTACCGAAAACTACCCGTTGTTGGTTTGTTTCTGCTGAATCACACATTCTAACGTTTTTCGTTCAATTAGTGTTAAATCTCCGTTAGATGGATTAATTAGGAATTAATTAGGTTAATTAGGTTAAATCTCCGACGGGTGGTTTAACCTAACTAAGGGGTGGTATTCTATAATTACGGCCTATAAGAGGTGGTTTTCGGCAATTTTTCCCACTATTTATGTCTCTCTAGAACTCAACTCTTAAGAGGACATATTAAACTTCGAATATATTACTATATGTGCATATCGATTGAAATATATTACTATATTCTATATTAATCTTTAATACGACATTTTTATTTGTAATCAATATACTCTTTGTGCTTTATTTATACGATAAATATAGATATGTATCATGTGGATCCTCTCAATTTGGTGGATCCGTGGATCCCCTCTTGCAGCCTTTGATTGCATTTTTGGATGCACCAGATTGCGCCAACGCATTAATGAAGCATGTGCAAGTCACATGTGCATTTATCATGTGCACATCACGTGTGCATTTGTCATGTGCAATTACGTGGCGCAATCTGGTGCGTCCAAAAAATGCAATCAACGACTGCAAGAGGGGATCCACGGATCCACCAAATTTGGTGGATCCACAGGATACAACCCCTATACATATATAGATGTATCTGGTGGAACTGTCAGATTTGGTGGATCCATGGATCCACCTTAATCACCGTCCATCTGTTCAATAGTATATCTCTTAATTTGACACGTGTGTTAGGGGTACAAAATCTGATTTAGTTTCATCTGAATTGGTAGTTAAAGTGTGTAGTGTCAAAAGGGTATATGCGTCTTTACAAGCCTTTCAAATCTGTCTGTGATATACAGACTGACAACCTATACCTATCTCTAATCCAAAACCCATTTTTCAAACCTTCTCTGCCCTCTCGCCGATCCCTTTCCTCCTCAGTCCTTCCCCTCTCGTCAAAGCTCTCACTCCTCGTTGTCGACTTCTCCGACGCTGGACTCCTTCCCCGCTTCTCCGTTGATTACGGTGATGATGACTTCTCCGACGCCTCAGATCTGGTTGATTATGTTGTTGTCGACGGCCTTGGGATTTGGTTAGATTGGTGTTTGGTGGCTTTGTGAAGCCTTTGCAAGCGTTGGGCAGCTTCTGGGGTTTAGGGTTAGATTGGTGTTTGGTGGCTTTGTGAAGCCTTTGCGTGTGTAGTTTGTAGATAGAGACTGAAAAGTTTCGAGCTTTGGTAGGAAGGAGAGATTTGGATATCTGGGTGTTGGGCGGCTGACCGTTGAAGTGATTGTAGTTGCTAGTATTTGATTTTTGCACTGTTTGGCGGAATTGGGGATTAGGGTTTTTCAGATCTGTGAATTGGGTGTCTGAAATGGCGAAACTTTCTGGTGTTGGCGGTGGTGGTCGGCGAAAGTTCAATGTTGATCCGCATTTACTTTCAGGCTTATCGGTTGATTTCATAGTCTGGAGTTTGGTGGACATTCGATTGGCGGCAGCAATTGTGACCCCACATGAGTTTACAAGGTATGCAGCTGTAACGGCGTCGCCTTTCGGATCAACGAGTGTGGAATTGGAGTTTAGAATCACGGATGGGGATGAAAAGGGGTTGGTGATGAAATTGGTGTTGGTGGGTGGGGACAGGAAAGATATGGCGGCGGCCATTGGATGAGAGTGTTGTTAAAGGTGGGATTTTTACGGATGTTTTTTGTGTGCTGGTGAATGTGTTTGATTTTATCTGATGTGTTTCATAAGTCTTGCTTTGGTGGATGGTTGGATCATCTTAATTTCAATTGTCCGCTTTGTAGATCGCCGCTTGTTAATTGTGCCGCAGCTGTAGAGCAACGGCGTGCCGATGCTGTTGCATGGTTTGGTTTCCACTGATCTGGGTTGGTGACTGGTGTTGGATTTAAAATTAGGGATTGAATTTTTGACCTTTTTTTCGATTATGGTAGTTGAGATCCTTTTTTCTGTTCTGGGTTTGTTCATATCATTGTGTTGTGTGTTTTTTGAAGAGTTCTTTGTGATAGAGGCTCTTTTCTTAGACCAACACTTCTGTAAATATATTTCTGATTGCTGAAATATAAATATTCTTTCCATTTCTGAATCCTTACTTCTTGAAAGATTTGATCTTCACAAGTGTATGTGTTTTACTTTCATTGAATGAACTGATTTCTTTCAGGCTCTGATTCTGAAATGCTAGATTTTTTAAAATGACCAAAATATGATTAATATTTTTGAGTGTTAAGGATTCTGAAATGCTAGATTTTTCAAACATAGGTTCATGTTTATACAGCTTGTTGAGCAATAAAAATATGATTAATATTTTTTAGTGTTAAGGATGGCTAATGAGTAAGACAAAATGACCAGACAAACTAGGATTTTTCAAACATAGGTTCATGTTTTGATTAATGTTTATACAGCTTGTTTCTTTTATTGTTGAGTTTCAGTTGGTCATGACAGGGTTCTTGGCATATCACTTTCATTTTTTGATTTCGTGAGCGAGAGATTCAATTGTTGCATAATTAGCTCAATTGTCAATGTAAAAAATAACTGTGCATGTTATATGTGCATTTTGTATGTACATTGCGATATGTGCTTATCGATACATGCATTTGGAAGTGCATTTAGATATATGCATTTTGTATGTGCATTTACTTTGTGCACTTAGTATGTGCATTTACTTTCAATGTTGGTGCGTTTTTGGGGCTTTTGGTGATTTTGTTGCCAGTGGAGATGGAGCTGATCAGAACGGTTTGCGTGAGTCAAAGAGAGGACGCTGACTTGACGGTTTGGGTTGGAGTTGGATCTGGTTAGGTGGTGGTGTTAGCCAACCAACCCACCCTTCTTCATTTGCTTCTTCCGATTCCTCCATCTTCCAAGATCGCGTGTGAATCTTCCTTTCTTTTTTAATTATAGATTTCTTAGCGACGCATAAATCATTATTAGTGACGGATAAAACATAATTAGCGAATGGGAGGGTTGATTTAGTCATTTAGGATAGGGAAAAGGGGGAATTATTTGTATTCTTTGTAACTTCAGGGACTAAATTGTATATAATTATTTTTGTGTATGATTGTTGATTTTTTGAACCCAAATGACATCTTGTATTTTGTATGCGCATCTTGTATGTGCATTTAGTATGTGCATTGGGTATGTGTATTTCGATATGTGCATTTCATATGTGTTTGCATTTTGTGTTTGCATTGTTTGTATTTCTATTTGCACTTCCCAATTTAATGTTTTCATTCTGATTCATATTACAACACATGTCGACTGAGTGAACTGGTAACTGTATGTTGTTTATTATTTTGGATCGCGTTATATTTTCGTATGTCCTGCTCAGTTTTTTGATTAAAAAATTGAAAATTGAAAAACAAGTTCATCAGTTGCGTCCTAAAAACATAATCAATTTTTTGATTCACACTTGCATTGTTTCTCTACGTAAAATGTATAAAAACTCTGTGCACCATACTAGCATTGTTACTCTGTGCCCCAAACATAAAAATCAACAGTAAGGTGCAACAACAAGTAAAACTCTGTGCTCAATTCGCCAAATACATACCCATTAATAACACGAAGTTATATGTTCACAATTCTAGCACTGACTCTTATTATTACAACATGTTCCAAACCGCCAGTATAAACCAAAATACAACATATTTTACAGACCTCTACACCAACAGCAACATACACAACAGCCTCAATCCCCTTCGCAACCACAACAACAGCAACTCATCTTTTTCTTCAGCAACTAACGAAACTCAGCACTTCGTATGTGCATCTTGTATGTGCATTTTGTATGTGCATTTGGTATGTGCATTTCGATATGTCCATTTCGTATGTGCATTTGGTATGTGTATTTCGATATGTGCATTTCGTATGTGCATTTCTTATTTGCATTGTCTGTATTTCTCTTTGCACTTCCGAATTCAATGTTTTCATTCTGATTCATATTACAACACATGTCGACTGAGTGAACTGGTAACTGTATGTTGTTTATTGTTTTGGATCGCGTTATATTTTCGTATGTCCTGTTCAGTTTCGTTTACTTGTTTGAATTTTGATTTGCAATACGACTTTTCATTTTTATGTTTGCATTTTATGTTTGCATTTTTTGTTTGTATTTTATGTTTGCATTTTGTGTTTGCATTTTGTATTTGCATTTCATGTTTGAAGAACGTGTGTTTCCATTTCTTTGCATTTTATGTTTTAATTTTAAATAATTAAATATTTATTATTTATATTTAGTTCGTTTAATTTTCAATAAACAGTAATGGCGAAGGGAATAAAAATATTTGTTTCATAACATGTAAGAAATTGTTTACAAATAATTTTCATAACTTGTAAGAAATTGTTTACAAATTGTAGTGATGAAGTCTTGGAAGTTGATGAAGTCTTGGAAGTTGATGAGTTTGATATGAAAATGAAATTTGATGAAAAAAGAATGAAAAAGTCACAAACATTAAAAAGATTACAAAATTAACTTTCATTCATATCATTTCAAATTTCAAAACAATACTTAACATCAAAGTACAATCACACATTTAATGCATGCAAAAACTGTTACATCACCACATTAATTGCATCAACACACTTGCTATCAACAATTAATGCTTACAATTTGATACTAACTAATTCTAACTATGACTATAATACCCTTGGTTACATAAATAAATTGTATTTAATGTTGCCACGTGTCGCTCCCTCAATCCATGGATGAAAGCGATCCAACGGTGATGGAGGGGGTTTCATGGACCCATGAAAAGTGGAGGGTTCCATGGGATACTTTCCCTACATATATATGATGGAAAGAGATTGATAATAATCTCAACCGCCTGTGTATTTTGCGTATTTAACTCCGTCTTACAAAAGTTATTTGTCCCTCTAGATCCTTACTCTATATATAATTTATATTCAACTTAACGTTTAAAATTAAAATTTGATTTTAATTAAATTGGTCGATTAGATAGATAGACGGAGTAATATGGCAATAAAATGTACAACGGGTGGTTTTCGGCAATTACGGCATATAAGATGTGGTTTCCGGCAACTATCCCTGTTGTGATTTGGGGATTGAATTGATTGAATTTTATTAACCTAATTAATTGAATTAATTGAATTTAATTACCTAATTAATCCATCTAACGGAGATTTAATACTAATTGAACGGAAAACGTTAGAATGTGTGATTCAGCAAAAAATAAACCAACAACGGGTGGTTTTCGGTAGTAAAATGTATAAGGGGTGGTTTTCGGCAATTATCCCTATAAATAAATAACTGAATGTTTATTTAAATACATAACAATCTAGGATAAGGACGAGCGAAAAAAGATCGATCTGTCGAATGCATGTGACCCTTGATGAAGTATAGGCGGCAACTGCGATGTTGTTAAGCCACATGCATGCACATGGTCGGATGGCGGTGGTAGTGGTTGCCGAGGAGGAAGATGAAGAACCATGAAAACTAAAAACAAAACATAAAACTCCTTGGGGCATCAAGCGCTCCATCTCATCTCCATCTCCGAACGTTCTCTCAGATGTGTTGTGAGAGGAAGGAACAGCGAACGTCCTCTTCTCATCCTCTTCCCATCTCGGCGCTGCACAAATCGAAGTCACCGAACGTTCCACAATTAGAGAAGAACGTCCTGTATTCTGTCCGCGGTGCAGATGCTCTTACAACATTTGAGAGATGACTTCCTCAAACTTTTGTATCTTTTTAGAGACAGATTGTAGGAGTTCCTCAAATAGGAAGTCCTATTTTTTGCATTGGTGTACATGCTGTAAAGGGATCCACCCCGTATTGGACACGATCCTCTCCTCTATCCGAAGAGGTGACCGACTGACGGAGGATGGAAAGAGAGACAGAGATAGAAGAGTGAAGACAAAAAGTTATATGAAAGAGAAAGAATTACATTTAAAAGATAATAGATTTTTGGTTTGTAATAAATTTTTGGTCTAAAGGATAAATACTAGTGTGCTCTGATACCAATTGACTTTACTGAAAGTTGAATAAAATTAGAAGTATGTAAATCATTTTTATGCCGGTTCGACGGGTGTTGCTTTGTATAAGATATAATATAAGTTTTTTGATAACATAGAAGATATAATATAAGCTGATAACTAATAAATTTCAAACGATTGATTTGAAAGGAATTAATCTAAAATTATTTCACACTCATATAACCACTAAATAGAAATTTTCATTATCAAATTGAAAAAAATTAACCCAAAAAATTATCACTCGTATCAATCTCAAATTCGAGATTGACGTTGGAGAAATTTGATGAATTTAATTTCGGCATTTTCAATTTCAATTTTTTGATATTAAAGGAGAAGATTTGAATATTCAGTTGTAAATTTCGTCACAAAAGATGTTCAATCAATAGTCTAGTACAATGAAAAACTTGATAAATAACTATTTAGTCCTGAAAAACACGACAATTTGTGAAAACATATGAGTTCTAATGCGGTATATATTATCAATCTTCAACAATCTTATCACTGGTACCACCTCAAAACCTCTCAACTTCAATTTATTCACAACCATTCCAAAACACATCGCCGCCTCTCCTTCTCTTCCATCTCACGCCCTCTCAATCCCTTGAATCTGATCGGATGGTGGCGCTCGTGGTTTTGGGTGTCGGATCTCGCCAAATCAAGTCTTTGTGGATGGGTTTAGTGATGATGGATTGTGGTGATGGTGATGTGTGTGGCTGTGGTTGTTGGGTTTTTTTAGGTTGTCGATTTTAGGGTGGTGTTCAGTCGGACTTGAAGGGTCGTTTGCTTCCTGGAGCGGAAAACCTCTGCCTCAGAGAGGGAGGCTTTTTTCTTTCTCTGGGTGTTTCTTTCTCTTGCATATGTGTGTACTGCTTTTCTCTCGTACCTTGGTTGGTTTAGGGAGGTGGCTGTGGGTCGATTGAGTTCCTCAGTCAGGCTCCTTATAGATCTGTTGTCAGTATGTCGGGTTCAGTGTTCTGTTTGCACCTATTTTCTCTCAGAAATCAGTTGATTTTGGATTTATCGATTTTATTTGAATATACTCTTTTGGTTCGTTTTTTCTGCCGATGTCCGGCGAGGCGACGTTGAGGAACCTGCTATGTCGGTGGCACATACTTTTCACGTTCCTAGTGGCTGGCTTTCTGGGACACGTGTCTTTCATTGTTGGATCCCCTCTTTGAGTCTTTGATGAGTCACTGTCCCCTGCCAGAAGGTTTCCTCAAGTTTAAGTCAATTCTCTGACGAATCAAGTGGACTATGCCTAGTAGTAGTTATTCCATGCCTCATGCTATCCTCGTGTCACGTTTTCGTGACATGTGTATTGAGTTCTTTTTTCTGCAACGTGTTGTCTGTTCTTAGTCTGTAATTGGAGCTCTAAAATTGGACGAAGTTGCCATGTGCCATTGTCTCTCAATTTTAATGGCACTTATTTATTCAGACCGTTCTGGATCAGAATCCTCAGACCATTTTTCTAAAGTTCAACGCCCAAATTATTTGTATTATTCAAGCAGCCTGGAGGTTCTGTAATTTCAGACTGATCAGCTAGGTCGTGCTCGCTCGTTTTCTGTCATTATTTGTTCGCGCATTTTTTGGTACTGAGGCAAAATATCGCATTATTTGTACTATCCTTCTTGTATTCGAAGTTTTCATTCGCTAGTCGATTGGGATTAAGCCTTCATATGTACCTTTTAGAGTCTGAGTACTCATTTTATCAAAAAAAATCCTATCACTGGTATGTGGTTAATTGTCGGTGCCCTCTCAAGTATGAAATTTGTATTTTCTTCCTCTGTCCACCTCTCAGGCAACTTGATAAGATCCCCAGATTTTACTGCACGGCCACTGCGTAATGCTGCTCAAGTTTCTGGCTCAAAAACTAAAATTCAGATGACACTTTGACAAAACACTCACGTTCTTCAACATCAATCTATCAAAGTTACAATCATTTTCATTTTTAAGGTCTTCATCTTGTCTAGTTCGCATTAAAATTGACTTAGCATTTATTCAATGGTTTTCTAAATTCCGCGATGCATTCGACCATCATGTAAACCTAACTAAATCAAACTGTCACCTAACAATGCATGCTCATCAATGTTCTTTAAAACCTCCTCTGGCCTTTCTTGCCTTGTAGACATCAGTACATCACTTAGCAACTGGAAAGAATTCAATGCATTGCACTGTCTAGATTTAGACGGCTATCGCTGGATACTGTTAAGATACTGCACCTGGTGATCTCAGACTAATGATGTCCTAATCACAGGAACAAAGACTACAACTTTACATCATTTAAGCTAAATATGTTCTGTTAGCGAAAATATGAGACACCCTCTTCGCCATTTTTACAAATGGATCACATTCTTTCAGCTACCAACTTAGCAAATCTGAAACACCCAACATTACATGCTGTCTTTCTTAAGTGCTAAAATGACAAAAAATAACATAATGATTGATCTTTTCATTTATGACGATCAACCAGAATTTATATAGCCCGGCTGTCATACCGGTTGTAGAACAGCTCAGAAGATAAAGATCCAGAGCTGGCTGTATATACAATGATACACGCAGTGTATATTTAAGCATTATGTTAATTGCTAGATTATCTTTGGATATATTGTGTGACATTAAAAAGATGCCTGCAGACAGTTAGGAGTTAACACTGAAATTGTTAAGAGAATTTTTCAGTAAGTGGGCTCAGACTGCTTCCTACAGTAAGTTTTAAATTTCTGTCAGAGACAAGTTTTGAGTAATGTTTTGTTGGGATTTGGGAACTAGTTTGTTCCAGGATACTTGTAATTCACTATGCTGTTACTGCATTTGGGTAAAGTCATATGTTGTTGGTGCGTAAATGTAGTTGATTTGATTCACGGGATAAGTAACTTCCATAGATGCTTTCAGTTACTACCCTTACCTTCTATAGCCTCCCCTACAGTCTGTCTCTGACACTTGTTTCTTAAATGTTAACTCTCTTTTTTCACATTATTAGTTTCATGAAAAGATCACTTTTTAAGTTGAAAACGGCTTGAAATACCATTCTTTAAAAAATAGAAAATGAGTGGCTGAGTGATAGACCGCTACTATTGCAAAATTATAATACATTTATGATCTTAATTAAGCCTGATCGGGGTGTTTTTAGCCGACTGAGGTATTTTTTTAGGGTAAGGAATTAGAAGGGAAGAGAAGTGTGGCTGGTGGTGCACAGTGGCGGATCCAGCACCTCTGAAGAGAGGGGGCAGAAAATGAGTTGAACTTTTACAAAATGAGTTGAACTTTTACAAAATGAGTTGAACTTTTACAAAATGGGTGAAGGCAGGGTTGGAACCCAGGTCTACCGGGGAACTAGCCAGAGTCATGACCACTAAGACACAAGTTTTAGTTGTCTTTGAATTTAAACCTACATATGTATACTCAAGTTTTTCAGGATTAGGGGGGGCAAAGGACCCTGCCAGCCCCCCTTAGATCCGCCCCTGGTGGTGCAGTTGATGGATCATTGAATGAATGATAAATGGAAAGAACAATGAGCATGTTACTCTCAAAAGAACAATGGCTATGGGTCCTAAACTCATGTGAAGCTCTTTAGTGCACCAAGTTTTGTGCCGGTGAAACTCCCATTAATAAGCATAGCCATTTCAGCCACGCTATATATAAACATGGTCTACAGTCAAGTTACAAAACCAGTTTATATAACAAGCTCGTCGGTGGCTTGCAGAGTTTTAACAATGCGGCTTCTTTTACTGGCCTTACTGGCCTTGTTGGGTACTTTGAGTTTCTGTCATGCTGATGATCAGTTTGTTAATGTTGTCGGATTTGCTGAATGCGCAGACTGCGCCAAGAGCGGCATTAAAACCAGCCAAGCCTTTTCAGGTATGTAAATTTAGAGATCCTGAGTTGGTTTCTAAAAGTAGGTCTGTACGTCTTCGGCGCCATTTTGGGATGTATCATTATTGATGAAACTCGTGTTTTTGTGGAATGCAGGACTGCATGCGACCATAGAGTGCAAGGCAGCGGATGGGCATGTTGAAACCAGCCAAGCGGTGGAGCTCAGTGAGGAAGGGAAGTTCATAGTCTCAGTGTCTCAAAAGCTTGCATCAGATGGTAAGCTTATCAAAGGATGCACTGCGAAACTCCACAATGCAGCTCTAACTCCATGCCCAGCTCACCATTCTGCGGAGGACTCAAAACTTGCAGTAAACAGCAAGCAAGAGTTCACTATCAATGGAAAGCTTAAGTTTTCTAGAGAAACATGTGTGTCTAAATTCTTTTGGACACACCCATTGCCACCTTTGCCGACACTTCCACCTCATCCGTGGCTCAAGACATTCCCTAAGCCTCCTTTCAACTTACCTCCACTCCACCCCATAACTCTCCCTCCATTCCACTTGCCACCTATTCCTATCATTAAGAAACCATGCCCACCTTTCTTCAAGCCTCCCACTCCTGTTGTCGAGCCTACGCCTACTCCATATGAGCCATCACCCACACCAGTTCCAGTTTCAAAACCACCACCTGTCCCAGTTTACACACCAAAGCCCACCCCAACACCAGCGCCTGTACCTGTTTATAAGCCTCCCCCAGTTCCTGTTTACAAGCCAAAACCAACACCATCTCCAGTCCCAGTCTACAAGCCACCACCAGTCCCTGTATACAAGCCTAAGCCAACCCTACTCCAGTCCCAGTCTACAAACCTAAACCAAAGCCACCACCAGTCCCAGTGTACAAGCCTAAGCCAACCCCTACACCAGTCCCAGTCTACAAACCTAAACCAAAGCCACCACCAGTCCCAGTGTACAAGCCTAAGCCAACACCAACTCCAATTCCAGTCTACAAACCCCCACCAGTCCCAATCTATAAGCCTAAGCCCAAGCCACCACCCACTCCAGTTTACAAGCCAAAGCCAACACCAACACCAGTTTACAAGCCTAAGCCAACACCAACACCAGTTTACAAGCCAAAGCCAACACCAACTCCAGTTTACAAGCCTAAGCCAACCCCAAGTCCAGTTCCAGTATACAAGCCAACACCAACACCAGCCCCAGTACCAATCTACAAGCCAGCACCAACCCCTAAAATCAAGAAACCATGCCCACCAATTACCATCAAACCACACCCAATTCCACTACCACCAATCCCAATCTATAAACCACACCCACTTCCACCACTTCCTAAACTACCACCACTGATCATCCCCAAGATCAAGAAACCATGCCCACCATTGGTTAAACTGCCACACCCACAACTTCCTCCCATTCCCTACATTGATCCACACAAGTTCTTCCATCACCATAAGTATGGAAAAATCTTCCACAAAATCCCACATAAGTTTTATCTAAAGAAGCATCATCATATATTTGGAAAGCTGCCACATTTCCCATTCCCTCCCCATCACTCACCTTAGTTTGTCCTCCACTTTAATTTGTTTCATGGATAATAATTAAAAAAGTAAGAAAATACCACAAAAATAAGTACCAAGATGGAGATAGTGGCCTGCATGAGTTGCTATTATACATTATTGTTGCAAGAAGTAGATTTGTGATTGTTGTGTTTTTTATTTATCTCATTTAGTGATGGTTTATTATTCATGTAAATGTTCTTTCAAATGTAACAAGGTTCATATATATGACTATGATTGATAAATTTATCAATGTCTGACTTTCTACACATTTTGAATTGTTGTAGAGAATTTGAAAAAGACAGTAAAACTGTCATTCAAGAGAATGAGAAACTTATTACAAGAAGCTGTAACATGTAGTAGTGCCTGAAAGTAAAGATTCAAATACTACCCAAAACAAATAAAGATACAATCTTAGTAAAGGCTTCCCTTTCAGTTCCAAACATGAACTACGAATAATTTCATCTCTCAGAGTAAATAATTACCTCTCATTGACCTGGAAGACGAGGCTTTTCTACTGCTTAAACGGATAAACCGCGTTCGTCATTCCGCCTTTCAGAATTTTTTAGGTAAAGCTAACAACAGGACTTGCTT